>VUQG01016851.1:0-11950 GCA_015106755.1 Etia nguti | reverse complement strand
GCGCTGTTTGTCTGTTTCTCGGTGAGAGCCAGCAGAGGAGATAAATCCCAGTGGGCTGTTTGGCTTTCAGATATGAGGCTGTTGTCGCAGGCGGTGAAGTTTGCGGCGAGTCACCCGGAGAGGAGCCGCAGACACTTCTGGGGCTGGCTCAATGCCGTTTTCAACAAGTGAGACGCCTTTTTATTAACTCACCTCCGCATTAATAATACATTACTATACGAAAGTCTTGAGGCACCAAAGAGCCACACTTCTCTTTCTCTGGACATTGGCTGCTTTTTCACTCATTTTCAGTTCAGTCCTTGTACCTGACCATATTCAGAGAATTAACCCTGACCTATGAGTCAGTCAAGCATAAAACAGGCATCTAACTCAAGGGATGAACCAGTCTAGTGTCTACACATAACAAAAAACTTGGCAAACACCTTTTAAAAATGTGTTTTGTTACTAGCAGCCTTTGATTTGTTCCCGTTTCTGTAGCTGAATCTATGAAAAATGCTAAATATAATACAATTTGACAGGCATAAAATAGGATTTTCGCACCAACAAGATGATCCCCAAAGAGAGATTAGCTTAAATCTTGGTATATCTCAGCATGGTGTGTCATTAAAATTGGAAACTGGACAAAATAAGAAGCGAAAAGCCAAAAAACATCTACAGCAGACAACCTTATCTGAAAGTGATGTCCTTGAGAAATATAAAAGGGAAAAAAAAAAAAAATCCAGGTAAGTCTTGGCACAGGACCTGAGAGATGCACCTGGACCTTCAGTTGATCCATCTACTGTTCACCGAAGCCTCATCAGAAATGGTCTCAGTTGAAGGATGGCTATAAAGAAGCCATTCTTAAGGAAGAAAAAAAAAAAGCATGATGTATGCCAAATTACACAAGAACCTGACCAAAAATCAGTGGCAACAGGTCTGATGGAGTGATTCATCAATATGTACAGAAGGGGTCAGGAGAGAGGTACAATAGTGAGTGTCTACAGCCATCTGTAATGCACGGTGGAGGCTTGTCATGGTTTGGAGCTGCGTTTCAGTCAGCGGTGTTGGGGATCTTGTCAAAATTGATGGAATTATGAACACAGAAAAGCAAAAATCTGTTTTTGATCCACCATGCAATACCATTTAGAAAGGATCTGACTGACAACGGCTTCATCTCAAACACATTGTCCATGCAGTAAAAGCATAGCTGGGTAGAAATACACACAATGGGTCAGCTACAGTATTATTGTCTTCCCTAAATAAAGAAAAGAAACCTGACATTGAAACATATGAATTTATCTAAGATCATATAAACAAATATTTAAACAAACAGAAAAGCTATTTCTAGGTCTGTATTTATAAATTAGTTTTCACTTTTGTTTCACTTACAGAGATTTTTGCTTGTTACTGTTTAGTTTTTATTATTTTATATATTTAGTTTAATTATTTGTTGTTAACTTTACTTTCACTGTTAGTCTTTTATTATATTAGTATATTCTTATGATTATTATTATACAAGGTGTTTGTCAGGGACAGTGTTAAGGCCCTAAGATGAGAAATTACAGTCCAGTGTCGCTTAAAATACTTTTTCATGCTAAAAAAAATGACAAGTTTTTTTTGTAAATCTTGGATGAATAGATCAGGTTTTAACATTTGCCCTAGTGGGCAAGTTGCCAATAGGACTTTTGACTTTTGTCTCTTGACCCTTCTTCCCTGTCTGCACCCAACAAATGTGACCTGTCACATTTCATCACATATCAGCATGTGCAATACTTTGAATGTTTGTTGATCTTCACTCAGGGTGGACTATGAAAGGATAAAAGCTGTGGGCCCAGACCGAGCAGCAGCAGAGTGGTTGCTGAGATGTGGTGCTAAAGTGCGCTTCCAGGGTTTTGATCGCTGGCATCACGACTACAACGCATTGCCAACTGGGTCTCTGGGCAGATACAAGATCCAGGCGATTGACGCCACTGAATCCTGCATCATGTACAAAGGGTTTGACTACCTGGGTCAGTGTGGAGAACATCATGTTCTTGTTCTAGACTCATTGACGTTTTCACCTAATGATCGCGGATGTTGTCTGAGATATATTTAAGTGTACAGTCACACACCTGGTGAGGCTGTTATCTTGTTAGTTAACAGAAAAAATGTTCAAGGGGAGGAAAACATTGATGAATTAATATTGTGTTTAATGGCTGATCTCAGATCACAGAAGAAAGAAAAAATCCATATTCTTAGATTCAGAGGGTTTGTTCGGCTAGGTGCTTTGTTAACCTCAGATATACATGCAGTTGTGGTCAGAAGTTTACATCCACTCATCATGGGCATTAATCTCACAGTTATTTTGAGCTTTTAATAATTACTTTGAACTGTGCAGATGATATTAAAGATGTGCAGCATACACAAATGCACAAGTTTGAATTTACTTCAAACTTTGGGTCAGAAGAATACATACAGGCTCAAATATATACATACACCCCCACTCATATTTTGTTAAATGTTCCTTAGCAAGTTACACCTAGACCAGAGACTTTTTATAGTCGGCAACAAGCTTCTGACATAATTGTGGATCTATATTTGACCACTGTTCTTGGCAGTATTGGCAGGGTTCCTTAAATTGTTTAGTTTCATGGCACGGACATATCTTTTAAACATAGTCAACAAAATTTCGATAGGTCTGAACTCAAACCTGTCGAAAATTTGTGGACTATGTTTAAAAGCTGCGGGAAGGCCATTGCAGGAGTTTAATTTTAGCCAGCTTTATCCATTCCAAAATCAGTTTTGATGTATTTTTGGAATCATTGTGTCCAAATTTCAAGTGTCTAGCTGTTGATTTAAGGTTAAGTTGAAGAATTTGAAGGTAATCTTAAGTTATTCCATCCACTTTCAAGCTTAATGTCCATGTCATCTGACCATTAAAGGTTTCTCCAGAAGGCATTTAGCTTGTCCATGTGGGGCGCTGCAATTCTTCAAAGTATTGATCCAATGAGTGCTGATAAACAAATCCTTGTTGCAGTCGATCGTGATCACTAATGAGAAGTTAATAGCCCTCTCAAGTTGAAAGACATTTTAGAACCTTCAGCACACTTGTTAAAAGATTTAGGGGAATGAATGTATATATTTTTGAGTGTATATATCTTCAGCCCTGTATGAATTAGAAAAAAATCCAAAGCAAATTCAAATCTATGCACCCAGTTCTTGTTTTTTAAAGTCATTAAAATGTGTGCTGTTCAATCATTCCACCCTGGAAAAAGAACTGGTCAAAGAAATCATTAAAAAAAACCCAAATTAAAACTTCTGACCATAATTGTAGCTTGCTTCTAAAATATATTTTTACTTGAAAAATAAAGTCATATATGTCTCATATATAATTTGACAACTTACAAGCAACATTGCAACAAAAATATGGTAAAAACTGACAAACTATGAACTTTAATAAGGAACCGTTTGATCAACAAGGACAGAACTCAATATTCTGTGCTTCCAGTTTCATAATGATCTCGTTGACCTAATGATGGCACTCAGGGAAAAGTCTTAGGACTTATGTTCTGTTAACATCAGTAAATCCAGATGTTGACATATGTTAACATAGGCTATTTCCCTTTGAACTCGCATTGGATTAACATAGTAAAGAGTGTGTTTAAATTAAAAATTAAAGCCAAGTTCAGAAAGTGTAAATTTTGCATTAGCTTTGACCTCGACGGTTGACCTGAAAGCGATTCCCTTCTGTGGTGTTAACAAGAAAGGCGAGGGGAAAGTGCATCTCTCTTAGACTAATTATCTAAAAGTGACGCAAGTGACTGGGATATTTTACACCAAGCAGGCACGCATGCTTTCTCTGACCTTGCTGGCTGCTGCACTCCACTATATATATATATTTTTTAAAGGAGAGCATGCCCGAGTCCCTTTTCCTAAACATGCTGATGCCATTTTTTTAATGTTCATTTTTCTAGATGGTTTGAAACATTTGGAAGAAGTCAAGTTCAATAAGTGTATCTACATTGAAGATGCCTGTCTGGAGAGGCTGACCTCCATAGAGAACCTGCAGGAGAGCTTGTACATGATGGAGGTGGTGTCGTGTGGAAATGTGACTGATAAGGGCATTATCGCCCTGCACAAACTCAGGTCAGTGTTTATTGTTCACTCCAAAGGAAACAAATTTAAAGTACCGCTTGTTTTAATGGTGCTTTTTTTAAAACAATCTCATAACGAATTAAGTAATCAGGCGATGCTTCCTCTCAGGAACTTGGAGTATCTGTTTCTCAGTGATCTTCCGGGAATCAAAGAGAGACAGACAACAGCTGACAGGCTGCAAACGGCACTTCCACGTCTGGAGATACAGCTGGACCTGGACTGATCGTGTGAATGTCACACAGCACAACATCCACTATTCTTATGTTTTTAGAGGTTTTGTCATGAGAAGGTGTGGAGCAATCATTCACACAGTTGTCATTTCATCAGTCCAACAAAGAGTCAAATGAAATCGCTCGTGACGCTAGTTCACTTTGATATTTATTCAAGGTAACGCCATATGTGTGTACATACAGAAAGCAATTGAAAAGGTTTATTTTAAGAGTAATTTACATCTTTTCTTTTTAGATTATTTTGGCATTCATCATAAAATATCTGAGGACAAACAGATGGCTGAAAACATCCTTAGCACCAATGTTCCAGAGAAGTTGAGTACAGTGTGACTGCTGCTAATAAATGTTCGTGAAGGTGGGATAAAGGATGTTTAACATCTGTATTCACTCCTAATGTCAATAAATAAGATTTTCTGAAATGCTCACGAGCAGTTTAACTTCACGTCCTGCATTATAACTTACTAAAATAAACAACAAACAAGTTGCTTTTATAAAGCCAGTCATTATATAAAAATACATTTGGCAAACCAGGCAAAGGCAGTACATTGGAGTTTTACCTTCAGTCTACTGAGCAGCTACAGTGGAGCAGCTCGCTGCTTCTTGTCTCTATACAAAATCAGCCTGAAACGACGGCAACATACATAAACCAACATGACCTGCTGGGAATAGTGCATAGACTGACATCAACGAGAGAGATACTAGAGATACCTCATGTGATACGCCTCATAAAAAGTGGTCGAAGCTTCATTTAATGTGTTTAAAAAGTGCTACTGGAGTATGCGTCACGTTACTGAGCTCTTGGAGGTGGTTGGACTCGGATCAGGACCAACGGGATTAGATGTTCGGTAGGTGATAGTTGAATTTGCGCAGGTTGTTGTAGTACCTCTTATTGTCCAGAGCTGGAAAGAAGCCGCTGCTGGTCAACTGTGGCAAATACTGTAGAGCACAAAAATCATTTAAAAAAAGTTACAGGGGCATTTTTTTTATAAAGATCAATGAGTTTTACATGAATCAAATGAATTATTTGTAGTTCCTCTGCGTGAGATAGTTGGGATGTGTGTTGAAGACGTGGATTTCCTGCAGCTTGAGTGGTTTGTTTAAATACTTGTTACAACTTGTTTCATTCATTGCACTGTATGGTTGTTCCAGGTGTTCATTTATAAATGCTGTTTATGCACAGCTCTCTTAAGGTCCCAACACAGCATCTTGATCCGGCTGAGGTCTGGAGTCTGACTGGGTCATTGCAGCAGTTTGATTCTTCTCTTTTTCAGACAGTCTGTTGTAGATTTGCTGCCGTGATTAGGATCATTGTCCTGTTGCATGACCAGTTTGAGCAGTTTTAACTGTCAGACAGATGGCCTCACATTTAATTCTAGAAAACTCCGGTAAACAGAGGAGCTCATGGTCGACTCTATGGCTGTAAGGCTGTTTGAGTGCAAAACAAACCCAGATCTTCACTTCTCCACCACCGTGCTTGACTGTTGGTGTGGGGTGTTTATGCTGACATGCTGTGTTTGGTTTTTACCAAATGTGGCGCTTACGGCCACACATTTCCACTTTGGTCTGATCTGTCCAAATGGCATTGTTCCAGAAATCTTGTCATCTGTTTAGTTGCAACTTTGGAAGCTTAAGCTGTGCTAACATGTTCCTCGTAGAGAGAAGAGAAAAAGTGTGGCTTGTTTGGAAGGAAACAAGCCACACTTTTTCTGATTTAACATGCTAACTGAGATGTAGCTCTTGTTTTGTTTTGTTTTTTAGTTAGTCATCTATTAATAACATGCAAGAAGTAGTTTTTAATTTGTAACTTTTAAGTGCTTGGTTTACAAGCATGAGCCGATATAACCACGGACAATTCTGTATTCAAGTTGAAACACAACCAGTTTGGCACCAGTTATCCCAAACATGGCACCTCATCTTTATCATTGGAACAGAAGGCTGCTCACCCCGGGGGGAACGTGTCTGCGAGGTAAACGTGTCCTTTTATTGCCGGAGCGGTCCTTCTGCCGAGATGTGCTCTCATTTCTTTCTCTCAGGCTGTCGAAGTACGGATGCTGGAGGAGCTGCTCACAGGTCAGCCGCTCGGACGGGTCCATCCGCAGACAGCCCTGCACCATCACGTGTGGACAAAACACCAGAATTTGTCAGTTTGGTAAAACAGCAACAGGAAGAACTTCAAACATTAAAATAAAAACAACTTCACCTTCATCAGGCTCAGAGTTTGATGTGAGAGGTTTGGATACTTTTGCTCCAAAGATTCCTGCAGAAACCGAAGAGCAAAAGGACTTTTTGAAAAGACAGTCACAAGTTTAGATATTTCTTTTTGTTCATTTATTATTTCAGTGAATTTATCTTTATTCGGCCTTTTGTGACTGAAATAAGGAAAGCAAAACTTGTCGTCACCATCTGTTGTGGCTCTGGAATGGATACTCCACAGAAGAACTGGTTGTTGCTGAAGACCTGCTGGTGTCGAGGAATCAGATCTCCTGGAACATAATCATACAGCGTTTAGTGAGTATAAGCCATTATGGCTCACCCCTAAAATTAGGAAAAAGTCGCTATAAGATATTGTTTCTCCGAAAATGTAAAGGCATTTACGCAGGAGGCTGATCTTACCGAGGGTCTTTATGATCAGGTACAGCTGGTCCATGTCCGATTTCCCGGGCCACAGAGGCGTCCCTGACAGGAGCTCAGCGAACACGCAACCGATTGCCCACACGTCCACCGGGGGGCCGTACTGAGTGTCTCCCACCAGCAGTTCGGGCGCGCGATACCAGCGGGTCGCAACGTAGTCGGTGTAGTAGTCACACGGACCAGCTGCCAAACACAGAAACGCACAACATCCAAAATCATTTTAACTATTAGTGAAAGCACGCATAGGTTCAGCAAAGACTCATTCAGTGAGTAATCCTGAAGCTGCAAACATCATTTAGCCGTTTTCCTGTAATTCAATAAAGCAAATGTAGTCAAACTTTGACCCAGAAAGAGACACTTTGCTCTTTTTCTTTGTGTGACAGTGAACTGAATATCTTAAGTTTGCTGTTGGGGATTTCTGTTGGTTTTCAGGGAATTGTGATGGATGGTTTTCACTATAATTTAAATTTAGATTGAGGGATTAAAACAAATATTAGTAACAAGCCTTGAACTCTTCTATGTGAATCTTTACTGAAGTACTGAAACTATCCAGCAAGCAATTAACCAAGTTTAGGGTAAAACCTTTGTCTTCTGTCATGCTCTATATGATTCTGGCCTTATGTCGATGACTATTTTGGATTTTTACTTAGTGAGAGAGCTCTTAGGTAGAAGTAGTGATGCATTTTGTTGTTTGTAAAGCAGGTGAGGTGCTGCGATTGCAGAAAAGAGTTTTCATCGAGTGTATAGTTAAGTGTTCCCAACAGAGGGATATATAACTTTTTAAAATCTAATGAAAACACAAATTTTTAACATTTATTAAGTTCTAAATAGGAATTATGAATTCTAAATATGACTTGCAATGGTACCAGTGACCACTAAGGGGCACCGTCAACACCGTTGCAGCTGCTGATAAACTTACTGAGTATTCTGGCGAACCCAAAGTCGCAGAGTTTGATGACTTGATGCTTGGTGATGAGAATATTTTCCGGCTTCACGTCTCTGTGGATGCACTGCAGAGACAGAAGGAGTAGAGTTACACCACTCTATGAACTTAACCACATGCTTTCTGATGGGAGTAGAAAGAGATTGTAGACTTCAAGCCACACTGTTATATGGGGGCCGTTCTAGCGTTTGTTGTGTCTTGGTGATACATTAACTGCTGGTCAGCCACGGGAAAGGAATTCTTGTTAAAAAAAAAAAAGAGCCATAAAGCAGAGTGTTTGTTGGGTGGTGGGGGAGGGTAGTAAGGAATTCAAAAACAAAGCCGAGGGGAAGGTTTGACAACCGGGAAATACGCTACATGAGGAGTCAGATGGGAGAAGCGAGTGTGAAGTCACTTACATTCTGTTTGTGGCAGAAGTTGACGGCCTGAAGCGTCTGCCAGGTTATACTTTTTACAAGATGCTCTGGGACGCTGTAGGACAAGGAGGAAATCAACGCGTCATAAACAGTTAACTGATGGACAGAAACTTATTCGAGCTTGAAGGGTATTTGTTGACCATGGAAAAGATTCTTAGAACAAAATGAGGTTTACTGGAAAGTTTCCAAATACGTGATGACATTGTCAGAGACTGAGCTTGGAGCTTCACACTTGACTGCCTTTTTTAATGTAAGGCCAATAATGGAGGGAATGAGCTTCCTGAAACAAGCCCAAGTGATGCCAAAAAAATAGACATTAAGATTTCTGCCATATTTACTGGATTTAGTATTTACACTGTTTATATTTTGTATCGTTTTGGGTCTGTGTTTTGTGGTGTTGAGGATGAACAAAAAATATAAAACTCGTGGCTTGGTAAAAGAAAAGTCTGGGGGATGCATCCTCTGGGGGTCATGAATGTCTGTGCAAAACTTTCAGTGTGGTCCATAAAGTCACTGAAGATGTGGGGCGTGAAGGTGACTGACCAGCAAACAGACATCCCTGGAGTGGTGGTGCTAAAGAAGCCAGTCATACAGTATATTGATAAAAGGCTGCCTACGGGAACTGCTGGGTCATGGAAACCCATGTCATGAAGCTCCCGGCACACAGTTTTTGTGCTGATGTTAATGCTGCAGAAGGTTTGGGGTTTTGCAGTTACTGAATCAGAAGAATGTTAGCATCCTTCATGCATTCAGCGACCCTCCTCTGTAACTTTGCGTGATCTGACACTTTGCAGTCGAGTTACTTTAGCTTCCAAACACTTTGTGGAATCGTGGAAAATCTAGGAGGGAAGAAATTTCACAAACTGACTTGCTTTTTGTACCCGATGAAGGTCGGTTAGACCAAAATGTTGTGATTTGATAAAATAAGGGTTAGTAAAACAGTTTTGGGAGGTTATAATTTATCATTTTAACAAACTGACTTGTTGCAATGGTGACTTCTCATTACCCATGAAAAATGGATCGCTCTTTAGAACGACCCATTTTTTCACAAATGTCTGTAAAGACAGACAATGGGACTAGTCCATATATCTACAAAGCTTGGAACAGAAGTAACATAGCTGGTCATTTTTCATCTGACAAAACACAAAAAAATACATTTGTTTTCTGCTCTTTTTTGTTTCATTTCTAGTTTTCTTTTGCCCCTCTGTGGCTGAAGATCACAGTCAGTAAGGGCCCAGTAATTTCCTTCTTGAGGCGCAATGTTCAACAACTGAGGCTTTGTTGGTCAAGGGGCCGCTATCTACCAGTGTTGCTGGGGAAATGGCTAATTCGAGCCTTGTGACTGGCAATTTATAACAATCTCAGCCCCTTTCTCTCCATTTTGTTGTCTCTTCTTTTGAACCCGTCTATGGCCTGAAGGCTATAGGCCAGGACTAGAGGAGGGCAGGGGAACTGGAGAGCCAAAACACTCCCTATAAAATGTGGCTCCCTTCCAGCAAAGCATTCTGGGAGGGCATCACTGTAAGCATACCACAGAGAGCTGGTCAGTCTCCCAGGAGATGAGCGTTGTGCCCATCAGAGCTGGACAAAGTGGCATATATGCTATATAAATCAAGTTTGGAGATGGCAGAAAGCTGGGAGTTTGCAATGTTGTTCTTTAAACATGTGCAATTACAAAGCAACTACCAAGTAATTGCATGCATCTCTTTCTTTCAGGGAGGTTTTGTGGGCAGACACACCCACCCTCTGGGATGGCGGTCCAGCTCGTTGAGGACTGTGTGATCGCAGTACTCGAAGACCAGGTGAAGCTTCCGTTTGCGTCGAAACACTTCGATCAGATTCACCAGGTTGGAGTGTTTCAGTTGCTGCATAGACAGAAAACAGAAATCCCAAACAGACATTACAGGCAGAATCTGCTGCACAGAGGAGCGGATCATCAGTCTCTGTCTGTATCTCAAACACACTAAACTGTTAACAGAGGGTAATAAACATGCTGTTGCCCCTGACAACCTGTCCTATTTATGAGCTCCTGATGTCCAGCAGGCCTCCAGCGCTCCCACCCACTGCATGACTAATTAAACCACCAACAAACGCACCAGTACATCTTTGATAAATATGTACATCGTTAACAATACACATGACTTGACCACAACTGAGCCTAAGCTTCCAATTTACAGCCTAAGAAAGATATTCAACTCATGCCAGAGGCTTTTTTTTAAAGATAACTAGATGTTCACAGACATTTCACACTGCAGCTGAAATACTGGAGTCAGCTCTGACCCTGCAGGGTTTTGCCTTCATTTGATTACAGCCCTTTAAACCTTTTCTCAAGTTTGCTGGTTTGAAAGGGAAGTGTTTCCCCTCTGTCTGCAGAATTAATTGCACCGTGTCCCTCCCGCTGGCTGCACATGAGGAGGAGGAACGCTTTACATTTCCTTGCATTAAAAACAAGATTTAAATCCTCTAAAGGCTGAGTTAAAGTTTCAAAACAATAGTTTGGCTGAGATTTATGATAAAAACTTGATTTGCTAAGTAAAAAAATGTAAAAGTTTTACGCTTCCTGCAAATAATTTTGTCCTGATGGGTTTTTTATTTGATAAATGTAACTTCGTAAGTCATATATTTCATTGTTAGTCACATAATTTTGATGTTTTATCTTGCAACTCTGCATTAAGAAACCAGCTTGTAAAGAAGACTTTAGCATTACATGTCTCTTTTATTCGTTTCTTCTGTACTAAATTGGAAGATTTGCTTCTTTCAGACAGGGTGTGTCTTTACCTTGAGCATCCTGATCTCCCTCAGTGCAATTTTTTTAATGATGGGATTATCCTCTGACTCGACAAACTTCTTGATGGCGACGATCTGGCCCGTGTCTTTGTTTCTGCACTTGAAGACGACTCCGTACGAGCCCTCTCCAATCTTCCCAATCTTCTCGTACTTCTCCATACTGAGGAGGAAGCAGTGCTCCTCTGAAAGGAGACAAAACAAAAACTTTACAAGCAGCAGTGGCTTTATGGGGAGGCACGGTCATCTCTGCAGCCTGAAAACAGACAAAGAGGAAAAGAAAGGAAGAAGGGGGCTTTACTTGATAATCTACTGCTTTTATGAATGGTTTACACAAGCGAAGCTGCAAAAATTAGCTTTTTTATAAAAAAAAACAAACATATTTCTGCAGCAACAAAAAGTATCAGCAACTTTTGACCTGTCAAAAGCATGCCTGCGTGTAAGCTCGTTTTACAGGGATGAAAATGTTAAGGTAACTTCCTAAATGGCCCTGCACAAAGAGGGAACGTTACACCCATCTCCCAGCAGTTAGATTGCGTAACAAAAACATTTGCAATGCAAAGTATATTCACTCATTTCCCTGAGGGGGACACAAAGATAAGACCAATAACACGGGGAGAAATGGTCCGGAGGAGAAAATCAAAGTGCTGCACTGAAAATTTTGAATACATTTTAAAGGGGGAATTAGCACCTCTGATTAAAATGATAACCTCTAAGTATAAATCCTTTGTACCGGTGGCAATAAGACTGTACAACTCTTCCTCACTCTGTAGGTGATTTTCCTGAGACTAATACCAATGTTATTCTGTTCCCTTTCAGACCGTGCAATATCA
>VUQG01016845.1:65365-76931 GCA_015106755.1 Etia nguti | reverse complement strand
ATTACGGCTACCGTAGTCAGGAGCCTCGCGGAATAATCTGGGTCCAAAACTCCGTCCGCTTCAGGTCCCAAAGTCAAACGAACACTGCGGCATCACTGAGAGTTAAAAACTGTCTGAATTCTTTCATCTTTAATAAAATTATCAGTGTTGCTGCTTTACCAGGTGTAACAATTAAGTTTAACACCCAGACATCCATGAAACCAGAATTTATTAAATTTAACAGAGTCAGAAGTTAACAGGAAGTTAGCTCGCTAGTTTCCACCTAAACATGATATACCATGTTCTGACTGAGAGATTTCTGAAAAAATTAAAACGTACAGCTCTGCTATCACTTCCAACATAAATGAAGACAGAAAACTAAACAGCAGTGACTTTTGTAGGGTTACTGAAGTTGGACTAGCTGGTATATAATGATGTGCTACGTGATCGCTAGCGACACACTTGTTATGTTAGCATAACAAAGCATAACACAGTGAAGCTGGAGGATGAACGCTAACCTTTTTCCACTCGATAAAAGTTCCCGATGTTTAATACGGTAATTTATTTATTGACTTTATTAGCAAGAGGAAACTAAGCTAAACTGGCCATAGGGCCAAGAGGTTAAGATATGATAATGTTTTGCTTTTGTTTCCTTTCATAGGTCTTAAAGTGTGATAGGAGCATGCTTATGGGGCCGGAGTACTGTGTATTTATTCATCAATAAATCATTTGTGAACTGTAATTTGAAGAGCTATACCATTATTTTGCCTGTATCACTATATATAAATAGTTTATTTGACAGTGGTGTAATATAAAATACCTGTAACACCCATGTTTGATTCAGACGTGTTTTTTTCTGTCTGGTTATCAGATGAAGGAAATATTATTATGAAATTTAGTAGAAATGTGTAGTTTTACATTTTTCAGCCCTGATTCATGGACATTATACAAAAAAAATACGTTTCCAGGTAATCAACACATTTTTGAAGTTTGCTTCATTAGGTTTTTAACAGGGACTCAAATAGATTCTCTATTATTACATAGAAACTACCACAAGCGTTTCCAGGTAATAGGCCACAGCATTAAAAATGTTGCCTTCAAACAAAGAATAATGCGGGGGGTATAAGTTATAACTTTTGCTCCCCGCATTATTCTATTCTGAGAACTATTATATCTCAGAGGAGATATACTTCTGCTTGCCCTTATTATATGGTAAAGGTATCCTAATATATTAAAACATCAACCCGTATTACCTTTTCATGAGATTACTACCACTTTAAAATCAGTGTATAAAAACTACCCCACTATTACCTCATTAATATCTATATCTTAAGCATCCATTTTCATGCATGTACGTAAATGGCTTAAACGAGTAAAGTGGCTGTATGGCAGAAAAGGCAAATGTAGCACTAGGTTTAGCTGAGGCTCCAGCTTGTTGATTTTCATCATGGGCTGCAGAAGCTTGGTCCCCCAGGCTACTAGAGGACACGGGCCCATTTAGGAAAGGTAAATCTAATTAGGAGTCTCTCCAGCTACAAACCTCTGTGTCACTGCTGGAGGGGAAATGGGTGAAGCCACAGCATCAGCGAGTTGCTTCTATGACCCTGGCACTGGCTAGTGAAAACGTACCTACAGAGAGTGTCATATTTGTATACATTAGTCTGGGATATAAAAAAATGCAGAGTCATGAGTGAGGTTTCTTTCTAACTTTAAATGAGATGTTTGAAATGCAATTCAGGTCAGTAGACTTAACAAATCAACATGTATTATGTATATCTAAGGAGAAAAAAAGGAAACTAAAAATTATTTTATATTGTTATAAATCCTGGAATTGAAATATTCATTTTTTCTTTATTCCAAGCAGCCAGTAAACAAAACAATAAACTTATTTGTGCTATCTGTGACCAGTTCTCTGACCACTTATAGTGATTGATGGAAATCAATCACCCTAACTGGCCTCAGAACTCTTTGTGAAAATGTATCCTGCTGAGCATATCTAATATGACAAACACAATAGATATTTGAATGCATCCGGACCACAGTCAGACTTATCAGATATGACATTTAGAAAAGCACAGGATGCTTTGAAAAGAAAAAAAAAAAAAGACTAAGAAAGACGTAAAACACGTGTACCCTTGAGCACTGATATGTATGGCAGAGAGTAATCAACAAACACTTTAAAAGGTTAAAGCCCCTGTTTGCTTTGAAATAAGCTATTGAGAGTTTGAGTTTCTCTCCTTGTGCTTTATTCAACATCCTTCCTTACCATCATAATCTGCCGTTCCTCTTCTAAATGGCCACTGAGAATCATTTGGCACGTGTAATGTGTCTTTTTCTAATGAAAACTATGATTAGTTTAGTCTTTGCGCCTGATTTAGAAACCTTCAATCACCTTGCTTTACTCAGTCATAAACATGAAATTACATTTGCACATTGTGTGAATGTGTGTGCCTCTGCAAGAACAAACTACGATTGAGGCCAACAGCCTAGATGACTTAAAAACTAGAATGAACTAAAGTGTGATTGGAAAGACTCCAATAATCATAATGGGGTTACAGCAGCCTGCTGGTAGTGTGGGTAATACATACGGTTATGTCGCTGCCACAGCTGTAATTATCGGCCACCATGGCACCAACGTGATGACGTCAGTCAACTTGAACCATTGAGCTCCACTCTTTCAACCTCACCCCCACCCCAAGAACATTCTGTGTCACTGCTGTCATTACACATGCAGAAAGAGGTAATAGAGAAGCACTCTGGGTGATTACTCATTCCACTTGGCAGCTGTATTTTAATACATAAAAGGACAATAACAGTCATCACCAGTCATGCATTCTCTTTAAAAAACAAGGACTGAAAAGTGTGTTTGAGTCATTAAATTAGTTAAATCATGCTTCCTTTGCAAAAAATTAAATTCTTAGAGTTTATGTCATTGCTATAAATATTGCATTTTGTCTCCTTATTTTTGGTGTCACAAATTGCAAACTTGACCTACAACAGATCTCTTTATGTGATCACTGGAAAATGGCCAGACTGCAGTACAATAAAATGCACTTATTCAGGGGTAATATGCATTGATGTGTGTATCAGAGTTAAATGCTCATGAACTGAAAGTGCGCGTATTGTACCAAAAAAAGATCATCTGCCGAAAAGTAATTTCTGGTATTTAGCAAAAAGAAATTGTTATAAATGACTTTCAGGTTTATAATCTGTCAAACATATCTCAAAAATATGTCTCATGAATGACACTGGGTCATTTTGATACAGAAAGAACCTTCCTGGCACAAAGTAGAGGCTGCAATAAGTTTATGGAAATGTTACTTTTATATATCCTTTATTTACACAGGTAAACGCATCATTGACAATAAAAATGTCTTTGTCGAGAGAATTTTTCCCAAGAGGGTAACAGAAATTACAACAAATATAGCATGACAGTTCCACACTAAAAACCTACTTTAAGTGGTCAGAAAGGACTGGATTGAAAACAAACAGGCACAATAACACAGTCGTAAGATTCTGGTGGTTTCTTTATTTTTTATACAAACTCTTCATAAATCCTGTTGACTGCAGCCTATTTACCACAATAAGCAAATATATCAGACATAAAAGACATATGGAAGATTTGCAATCTTTTTTTGGACTGGAAGGTCATCCCATATTGTTCCAGCTCACTTCAACCCATCCATCCATCCATCCATCCACACACTGTCTAATTGTCTAACATTTCAATCCAAAATCTCTCATAAGAATTGATTTAGTTCTACCTGACTCTGAAGGCCGTAATACAATAATAAAATAATAATGCTGTATAGGTATTTACATAGGTTTGTGAGTGAGATTGGGAATGGTGAGATGAGGTGGTGGGATACTGGCTTGCACTCACAGCGAGAAGATCCTGTGTTCAAATCCACTCGGTGGCATGTTCTCCCCTTGGCTGCACAGTCCAAAGACATGCAGGTTAGCTTAAGTAGTGATTTTTAAATTGGGTGTGCGTGTAAACTTGAGTGGATTTTTCTATGTGTGTTAGCCCTGTGACAGACTGGTGACCTTGTTCAAAGTGTATCTTGCCATTTGCCCTATGACTTCTGGTATCAGATAAGCAAAATGCACTTTGAAAAATCAGCAAAGCAGGTAAAAAGAAGGGCCTATATTATGAAATGAAGAACGTGAACAGTACAGGTTCAAAATGGATTATATATGTTTTATAAAAGCAGCCTAGCACATTGGAAGGCTTTAAATCTATCAGCATTCAACTGCTTTGGTAAGTAACAGTGAGTGAACTTTGTGTCCACAAGAACTTCACAGAACAACTTCTTCAAAAACAACTTTTTGAGGAACTGCAAGTCACAAAATGTGTTTGTGATTTATTATTTTTTATTATTTTAAGTTTCAGTTCAGTCACACTACTTTCAAACTGCAAATACCACCTGTAATATTTGAAAGCAAGGAGGGCAAGTGTTTCTCTTTTTGAAGATATTTGATTTTAGTGAAATATTGCTTAAATTATGATACACTTGGTGTTTCACGGTTATTAATTTATCTAATAAGTGAAAGATCTCTAGTTGTTGCCTGTGAGAAGATACAAATCCCTTGGAGGCAGCATAAGAAAGGGCATTATGTTTAAAACATCTGCCAAAGCAAATATGCAGAGCTACCTGCTGTGGTGACCCCTTGAGAATAAGGGCGCAGCTGAAAGCACCTTTTCTTAATACTAATTCTCAAACTGTGGGGCAGGCGCTACTGATGGTATCAGTCTTACTCTAATGCATACCGTACATGTAGAAGATGAGAAACAAATTTAAAAGGGAAAAAAATGTAATCCTGAGAGCCACTTACTGTAGCTTCGGTCAGCTGCAAAGTTCTTGTTGTACTTTTGTCATTTTTAAGGTTTGGAAACATTAAAACACCCATTTGTTTTCTGGGTGGACTCATACACCAGCCATATTGGATTTGAATACACATCATATAAATCAAAAAAATCAAATAAATACACATACTTAAATGCAAGTTCATAAGGGTCTCGCTGGCTACAAAGGAAGCACTACAAGCTGATGGCCTCATTTTGAGGTTGTTTACCCAACAATATTGCAATTAATAGGACATTTATTTTGTGTTTCTCTTCTCTTCATCAACTAGATGAGCCCATTGACCCCCACACAGGTGACCAGCATTGTTTAGCAGAGAGAGAGAAAAGAAATGTGGAGGATGATGAATAATAGCCCAGCTGGTCGTGTTAGCTGCAATTAGCCCGTCTGAAGTCCCACAATTATACAGCTGACACTCACAAAGCCACAATGCTGCAGCTGAATCAATACATAATTGTAATAATTATCATCCTGGTGTCATTTGTGGACACATCCAACACACATCCACAGAGGTAGTGGCTCTTCAAGTGCAACGTTTCTAACAAAAGGTACCTCGATACCTGGTACTCAACTCAACGGTGATGATGAGTCAGCCCAGATGAATGCTGCCAAAAAGGACATTCTTTGCTGTTGAGCTACTGTACACAGTGAACAGGTGTGAGCCAAAAAGAGGAAAGAATATCACAATCTACAAAACTTCAAAGTCAGATCATTTACAAAGTTTTTCCAGACAATTTCCAAAACACTCTGATACCCTGATATTTACTCATTTGTGCCCTGCTTGATAAGTACATACTGCACATGGCCAATAGGAATTTCTAGAAACCCCCGTAATCATTTAATGAATTTAAATGTAGGATTTTGTCATTTAGAATTTCCGTTTTCTTTTTCTTTGTTTTAGTGTTAAAATACTCAAAACTACCAAACTTAATAATCAAGAGTCCATGTCTGATGACTGTGTCATATCAAAACTGAGGTTGCCCTTTAATTTTGGTATAGATGCAGATTTAATCAAATTTAATTTAGTCTTAAATTGAAAATGGAACATTGAGTCTCGTTGCTTGCATTACACAGGAGAAGGTAGCTGACTGATCCATATACATCCTCACTTGTGTCTGCAAAGTGATGCAAATTTGCAAAGAGACAATTTCCAAAACTTTCATGCTTGAGACATCTTGCAACTACAGTAGAAGTGTTCCAACGCAGGAAGACTAGTCAGACTACCACTACTTCAAATTCTCAGCCAGGTCATCATACCGCCCAATCTTCAATCTGCACAATTTCTGCAGGATAGTTTTTGCTGGCAAAACCACAGGTACCAAAATGCCTGATGGATCATAGACTGACCCAATGACAGAAAGAAGTCCTCTTCTTGGCTTTGACCAGGACAGGAACTATTGCAAGCGTGCAGTCATCTTCCCCGGCCCCAGTCGGCCCATAATTCCAGTCTCTGCACAGACAAAGGCACTAAAAATTGTCTGTGTTACGGCCCTAGCAGAGCCTCCTCCTGAAATTGCCCTTGTGTGGGTGCCATCTTTTTGTACAGCTGACTCCCATCAGCAATTATAAGTACTTAAGGCCAGAGAAAGGTGAGCTCTAGGGCCAGAGAGCCATGTTGGTTTGCAGCTAGTGAGCTGTGTGGTGATTAATTGCTCCTGCTCGGTGGAGAGGAGTGTATTGGTGACTAATTCCTTTTACTTACTTTTCAGTTTACTGACCGACACCTGAGTTTTGGTTTGTTTCTTTAAATGGTGATAGCGGCCTGACCGTCTCCTTTAGTTCAGTTATTAATAGAAGTATTAATAAAACTCTTTAATTTAACCGTTTTGCCTCTTTGTCTCCTATTTTCAACTCGGACACTTTTTGTTACTTTCCCTCATCCCCTGGACCCTTTTAGGGGAACGTAACAGTCTGCATGACACTTTACAGTTAGAACACGTGATGTGAAATAAGATGAAAATTTTGTAGTACACATTTGGGACATTACAGGTTGAATATGTCAGATAGCCATGTTGGATTTTCTGTCTGCAGCAGTTTTCTTTTTCTTTTTCTTTAATAATTATCCTTCACACCTTTCCTTAAATTGACAGCTCTTGCTCCAGGCCCTCTGCCTCCCTTGTAGCTTGTCCTGAGTCCAAATCTACTACCTCTGAGGGTTCTCCTTTCTTATTGCTGGCCACTTGCTCCACCTTGCTTTTTCCTCATCTTTTGTGTTTTTACTTTTGTGTTTTTGGTTGTTTACCAGTCCAACACTTATTCCCGGTTCTTCCTTTAAGCCTGGTTTGCTTGTTTCCTTTTATTTGTTTTTGTTACATAGATTTTATCATGACATCATCAGAATTTTAAAATTTAAAAAATTAACTCAATCAATTCATTTTTCAATTAAAAATGAAATTAGTATGGAGCTATTTTGATGACTGAGAAAATTGCTTGATTTATAAAAGCATCAAATTTACAAATTGCTGCTTTTATCTAACTTTCGGACACACGATTTGAAGATAATCTAAGAATTTAAAAAAAAAAACATGTCTATAAGGGACCATATGTGTGCCAAATTACATATCGTTGCTTCTGTTTTTCCTTTGTGACTATCAGCTGACCTGTTGTTTAGAATATGTTTAGACTGCGTGAAAATAGTTTGTAGAGTTTGAATAGTTAGGCTTTTGTTGCTGACATGACAGTAAATCACAAAAAAATGTTTGGTTACTGAAAACCATGACAAAGTTTAAGGTTTATTGTAACTCATGAAAAAGAGCTGAAGTAGGATTAGTGGGTCCTTGTATGATGTAGATGTACAGACACTTCAAATAACAGGCTAACTCCTTAAAAGACAGAAAAGACAGAGGCTACCCAGGTCAGAGCTCTTCCCCTTAATGATCCCAAAGTATAATGAATTTTGTATTTGTCTTTGGAAAAATGTTAGAAGCCTCTGATTAAATGTCATCTTACACTGGCGAAGAAATACAAGACACTTGGCAAAATCCCGAGTGATAGGTTCAAGATCAGGAACGAAAGATCGTCTGGCTGTAGAAACGGGTGGTGGAAGAGGAGAAGGAGCAAGGGGATGGCATGATAGAGGAAGAGAAGCTGACTGGGAGAGCTGATTCGTTAAAGTTGTGGCTGGAGGGGAGATGAGGGCAGGTTTAATGTGAGCTAAGCAGTGAACACTGCAGGTTGGCAAATAGCTACTAGTTAGTAAGGAATGGCCTAAATCTAAGAACTGGACAACTGGCAGGCGGACACAGAGTGGTTACGAGCTCGGTGAGGCTCGCAATTAGTGGGCAAAGTATGTATTAGATCAGAGATGTAGTGAAACAAGGATTACTCAGCTGGCTGAGTCAGCTTGACTGGGTTAGATTTGCCTGTAGCATTAGTGTCACTTATGCTAACTGAAAGATCTGGTAAAGAGTGGAGAGTGAAGTTAGTGCATATGTGTATTCTACAGGGACTTGATTAGTGGCTGTATGTATGTAAGTTGACTGGATGAGCAGGAACAATTGCAATGTCCTGATAGAAAGAGAGACAAAAGAGGGGAATAAGAGTTATCAGGGAAGGGAAAACTGTAGAAAACAATAAGAACGAGGGGAGGCTACAGCCATCGGCATGGAAATGGCTAGACTACACCACATCACTTCAAAATTAATGGCTAGAAATAATGCATATTATATGTCAGAGCCATGCTTTCCGTTACATAAATAGCAGGGAAAATCAAGAGTGCTTTCTGTCTATGTGATGTCCAGTGGGCTATGGTCTTGATAAATTGGGCTGACACAGGAAGCAGACATTTGGAGGGAGGAAAGGCATGGATATCAGTTTATCTTCATCCTGATTCAGCCTGTAGCTCTGCTGTCCTTCCCCAGACACACTGAATTTGGTTGTACTTAAATAAACTTGGGTTTTATCTCTAGTATTTTGGAATACAATTCTCCTCCAGAACACTCTTCTCTATTTCAAGCACCATGATACTTCATTCTCTGACCTACCAAATTCTTTTTTTACACTGACATGTACTCCAAATGTTTTTTGTTTGCTTGCAATTTTAACACATTTCTTTCATCACTTTTTTTTAAAAGAATACTCACAACTTTTGATCAAAATCAAGTAATCTTTTTTGCACCTCTTATAATTTACAGTTACGTCTGGAATGATGTAGACAGTGATGCTCTTAATTAGTTTGGCTTTGTATGTCACCAGAATAGATTTCAAATGAAACAACAGAGATGTAGATGAAGTGCAGAATTTCTGCATTGATTAAACAGGTTGAACAAAAATATATTGAAGATTTAGGAATAACAATTTATACACATATGTCTGTTAGCAGTTCAAATATAATTGAACAAACCATCATATATAAAAAATTAACTGTGTTTTAAATACTTTAAATTTTTGCAGACAATGGATTTCTAAAGTCTGAATCCCACTCAAATAACCAAAGAAATGTGTTTACGCTCCTTTCTCTAAATTTGATCCTTCCTCTCATTCCAGCAAAAATTGAGCTTAGTTTCTGCTATCCAATATATTCTCTTTCAGAGTTAGCCTGAGTTTTGATTGATTGATTTTTTATTATTGGAAAAGATTAATCAATTTCTGTTCTTGAGAGGGATTACTGGTTTGCTCTTTCTGGTGAGGCCTCTGTATTTCCTTTAGTGAAGTCAGTACATGAAGGATGATACGCCATCCTCTTGAAGGTATTCTTTACTTGAATTAATGAAAGGTAGTTTTCACTACCATGAAAGGGATCATGTGACCATACATCACTTCTTTTTTGTGCTGAACCCATATCATTTTGTGTAGCCTAACTGACCAGTGTGTTCTGCTTTTCACAGGATGTACCAGACTGTTAATTTCACCACTTCTAATGTCCCAGCTATCTCTCTGTTGATTTTTTTTTTCACATGCAGTCTAAATGTTGACTATTTCACTTGCTTTGAGGGGTATTTTGAGGATTCAAGGCAAATGTTTCAGAATACCATGCTTGCAATCATTTCCTGACCTTTTACCTGCTTAATTTGCAAATTATTAATGAATAAATAATTTACATGTGTACATGAAACAGCTTTGTAGTCATTTGTTCAACTTTTTGGCCCTTGTAAGTGTAATCTGCCTGAAGAAAATACTAAACTACATGAAAGACATGGGTGGAAAAAATAGCATAAAATTATTCCTATCTCTGGATAAATGTCAACCCTATGTCTATTGCCAAGTCTTTTATGTCATGCCAGTTTCTAAAAAGGTCATGATACAGAGAAAAAAAATAAAACAACTAGCTCTTTTTAAAAAAACAAAACAAAAAAAACAAAAAAAAAGATACACCAATTTACTGTTTCCATGCAGAATTGTAGGCTCACAAAAGTGAAATGGTATTATCTATCGTACCGTGTGTTTGTTTCAGGTTTCTTTATTTCTTTAGACTAGCTCTCCTTCAATTAAGGAAGCAACCTGCTTTTTCTGTGCCCAGGGCAACATCAGTGCTCTTTAGCATTTTGAGCCTGTGTGTTCGGGTTTAAGTAAGAGTCACACTGGGGCCCCACCTGCCTCCTCTGCAGCCTTGCATGGTTGCTGCTGTGAGAGCAAGTGGCAAAAGGTCCACAAATAATCATTTTAACTCTTCTTGCCTGCAGGCACTGTACATCACTCACAATCATGTTAACCCCCAAAGTCGTCAGGCAAAAGCGGTACAAATTCACTTGATATGGCTTTTGCTGAGGTAAGAAACAGAGCAGCCGAAACAGGAAAACAATTTGTTGTTCTCTTTCTCTTCTGTCTGTGCATGTGTTTCTTTTTCCTTTTTTCCCCAAATGAAATCTAATTTGTGAGGAGCTGTGGAGATTGGATTGAGCTGATAAAGTGACTTAATTTTCCACAGTTGACTTTTCTCTGGTCTAACCTTTATGTAAAGCCCTGAGGTCAAAGCTTTAATTATGGTCTAAAAATGACTACAGTGTATCCAACTGCTGCTTGAATACAACAGACAGCTTCATCTTACTTATTTAAATTTTAATGACATAAAAAACTTAATTAAGAAAACGGTATATAATTTATTCATACAGTATACTAAAGCACATTATTACATTTTGCAATTCATTTACGTCTAATTTTACCCTAATAACTTGAAACATGTTTGAATATTTAACCTGCCAAATTTCGAAAATATAAGTGCATTTATAAAGGCCAATGAGAATGTGCCAAACATTGGCAAAAAAGAGCTTTGTCTCAAATAGCACGCTCCAAATTGGGATGAGACTGATAGATTCTGCGCATTGATTGATTAGATTGAGATTAGCGTGTTTGACGTCAGAAACGGCAAACAAATGATCCCATAAAAAGGGGAAACCTGCGTGGTGGAAAAAAAAAAAGGAAAACCTGTGGGCACACAGCACCGCCTGAGAGGTTTAGAGAGCGCCAAAACCATACTACCACTTCTGCCACAGAAGCTAAGTCAATACAGACTTCCGAGCCTAAAGATGCCGCTTTCAACCAGTTCCACATCCTCCACAAAGAGCGTCCGCAGAGCAGCGTCCGAGCTGGAGAGATCAGATTCCATCACGGTAAGAAATAATTTAGAAAACACAAGTTTGTTGTAAATTACAAATAGAAATCTGTGTTTGTCTGTGGAGTGATCTGTTAAAAAATACTTTCAATGAATCACGGAAACTGTAGTATGGCACGAAGAAAACTTGGCGAGATGTTTATTACGCAGCGTCGCTGTCTGACGCACATCT
>VUQG01016845.1:52391-65345 GCA_015106755.1 Etia nguti | reverse complement strand
AAACAAAAACTATAAAAAAAAAAAAAAAAAAAAAGCCCCGCAGGAAAGAAAAACAAATCCTGCACGTTTCAATTTTACAGTTGACATTTGCTAAAATATGTGCTGTGGTCGCTATTTACTCTTAGATGTGTCGTACGGTTTACCTTGATTGCATTGCCGATCTAATGCGCATTTGGAGATGTAAAGCGCACCCATCAAATATCAAGGGAGACATCCAAAAAGTAAGCAAAGCCCATCAGTTACGTCCATGTGGTGCTGTGTCTGTCTTTTCTTACTGTCTTACAGTTAAATCGTAACAAGCAGAACTTTAATTTCTCTTTTTAAAACAGTCTCCAAGATTCGTCGGCAGACGGCAGAGCTTGATCGAGGACGCGCGCAAGGAGAGGGAAGCAGCCGCTGCAGCGGCAGAGGCTGCAGAGGCCAGTGAACAGATAGTGTTTGAGGAGGACGACGGAAAAGCACTCCTCAACATTTTCTTTACTTTAAGAAACTCCAAGACACCTGCACTGTCCCGGACACTCAAGGTTTTCGAGGTAATCAATCACAATTTATTCTAATGGAGTTTTAAGGGGGTAACTAAATATTGTAAAGATTTATTTTGATTTATATGTGACTCTTTATTTTGTTTGTTAATAATTAATTTATTAATGCTTCATAAATTCACACTAAGCTACTGGATTTGCTGTTTTGCAAAGATTCCCATTGGTCCGTATTCTAGTTGGTAATAATATAGTTATCAACATTTGCACTCTAATATTGTAGCTATGACCCATTTTCTGGTAAGACATCTGGGTTGCAATAAGTGTAAGAAAATTAAAACCGGTTTTATAGCAGTTAAGCAGTCAAGGGGAATGTTCACAACAGGGTGATTGTAAAATGTTTTTTATATTAGTGGAACATAGTGCATATGTAAAGGTTGAATAATATTTTATTGGCTATTGTTAAAGTTGGTTACACATTGTAGTCACACAGAAGTACCGAAAAAGGTCTTGGAAGAAAACCATTTTGAAAAAGAAAATCCTGTGTGTTGTGCCTTTTATCGGTGTTTTGTTGTGAGTGCATGTTTTATTTTAGAATTTTTTTAAAAAGGGGGGCATGTTTTAAGCAGGAAGGTGCGCATCCAGAATCAGTTATTGTGCTTCACAAATACTTCTCTCCTCTGAATCTCTGCTACCAGAGTCATATCTCAGCTTGCTGACTGTATTTCAGACATTTGAAGCTAAGATTCACCATCTGGAGACGCGACCATGTCGGAAGCTCAAAGACAGCCTTGAGGGCCTGGAGTACTTTGTCCGCTGTGAGGTGCACCTCTCAGATGTCAGTACTCTGATCAGCTCCATAAAGAGGAACGCAGAGGATGTCAAAACCACCAAAGAAGTCAAATGTAACTGATAAAATAATTGTGAAACATTTTACATAATCTGTAGAAGTTAGCAAAAAACAAAACACTTTATTTTTTTCTCCGTTTTCTCAACTAGTTCACTGGTTTCCAAAGAAAATTGCAGATCTGGATAGGTGTCATCATCTGGTCACCAAATTTGATCCAGACTTAGACCATGACCACCCAGTAAGTAATGACATTGCCAAGAAGAAATAATTGAATAGAAATAATTGTTATTACTGGGCTTGTTATTTTGTTGGACCGATACAGAAAATGTGATCTGTGTTTGGTATATTTGATTTAAACAGGGCTACACAGATCCTGCCTACAGACAGAGAAGGAGAATGATTGGTGACATTGCCTTCAGATACAGATAGTGAGATGGGCCTTTTCCTAAATACTGCACACACAACCATAAAAAATAGACATAAAAGTGAAATGTAATAATTGTGTGCATATGTTTGTCCTCAGTGGGCAGTCGATCCCCAGAGTGGAATACACAGAGGAGGAGATTGGCACATGGTAAGGGGCTGTTTCCCGTTAGATTTTTAATATTGATAATATATGATATGAAAAGTTAAGTCTGAAGTAGCAGTGAGCATAAAATCATAATTTACAATGAACACAAAATGTTTTTATGTATTAAAATACTTTTCATTGTTATGTTGTTTTACTGTCAACACATTGTGGTCTACCCACCAACCAATGAGTCATTTGCATATGATTTGTCTTTTATGGATGCTTTGGTAAATTAACTTCAGATGGAGGGTGTCACTAGAATAAACTCGAGGTGACAGCTTGAGCTTGTCTGAGTAAAAAACATATCCATAGCCTGAGAACAAAGAATCTTGGAAGTGTTGTTTGCAAGTCAATAGATGTTTATATTTTACTTGAACAGTTTAGGACAAAAAAAAGACACTCATGAATGAATTTAGTGACCATACCAAGTAGAAAAATGTGCTTTTTCATAAGATTTATACGATACAAGAAAAACACGGCCAAAAAAAAAGAGCTTTATAAATATGATGTAAGAAATAAATTACTTGAATTAATTAAACATTGCATGATAAATCCAATTTATACACTGTTAATAAGCAGGCACATAACCCTAACCATAACTCTAAAACTACATGCAGTTTTGCTTATTTCCAAAGTTTTTCCAAGATTTTGATTTTAATAAATGAAATCTCAATTTTTATGTAATTAAATATTGATTTAGGCGAGAAGTATATTCAACCCTGAGGGACTTGTACACCACCCATGCCTGCAGTGAATACCTTGAGGCTTTTCGTCTCCTAGAAAGGCATTGTGGGTACAGTCCAGACAACATTCCCCAGTTGGAAGATGTGTCACGCTTCCTCAAAGGTAAAAATGGGATAAGACAAAATGAAAATAAAAGATACCTGAATACAGACGCTTAGCAAATGTAGACTCCACCTATCAGGGTTTGATTCTCTCTCTCTCTCTCTCTTACTGTCACTTCACCACCATCCTCCTGAACACACATGCAGAGCGCACAGGATTTCAGCTGCGTCCAGTGGCGGGCCTGCTCTCAGCCAGAGATTTTCTGGCCAGTTTGGCATTCCGAGTGTTCCAGTGCACCCAGTACATCCGACATGCTTCTTCCCCCATGCACTCCCCAGAACCGTGAGTACTACTGTGACTCTTATGGCTTTGTGCTTCAACTAATTATAAAGTATACAATCTGAGATAACTCCATAAAAACAAATGCAAGTGAAATTACACATAGCATTTGCTAATAGCAACAACAATTCATATTAAAAAGCTGCCGTATGCAAAAGCTGTTGTGTTTGTGTAATTATTTTAAGATTCAGTAAGTTTTTCTTTAGAGAACAGGCTTGCTTTCATTCTGTAACTGTTATGTAATCAGAATAAATTTCCAGTTTGTGATCATAAAATCTGCATTCGATCAAACCGAACTCTGTGGTGTTTTTCATTCAAGATCAAACATTGTCATGAATTAAAATAACTTTTGCTTTCTCTTCAGTGACTGCGTCCATGAATTGCTGGGCCACGTACCCATGCTGGCTGATCGCACTTTTGCCCAGTTTTCCCAGGTTAGTGCTGAAATGATTTGCAGCCTTACATATCATTCAGTTATATTGTGCTTTAGGAAGAATTGATCTATTATTTTCCACAGAACCTTGGTTTGGCTTCACTGGGGGCTTCGGATGAAGATATTGAGAAACTGTCCACAGTAAGACTTTTGTCTTCGAACACAAACAACACATACAACCTGTATAAAATTTGCTGAGGTGAAGTTTGGGGTTGAACCTCATGTTGCCAGCCCACCCTCCAGCAGAGACACACACATATATGCTCCCACGCTTCTTAGCCTGGGCTTCAAGCACGGGCTGAGATACATATCCCATATAGTAAACAATGGAATTAACTATTGCTAAAATATCTTTCAAAATACATTACTTTGGACAGCCTCTTTTCTAAAATCTAACATGTAACTAATGCACTGCTTGTCCATACTTCTTCTCAATTACCTCCTTTCTGTTTTTCCATCAGCTGTACTGGTTCACGGTCGAGTACGGCTTATGTAAACAAAATGGTGAGGTGAGGGCTTATGGAGCTGGGCTGCTTTCCTCTTATGGTGAACTTGTGGTATGTTCACACATTTTTTCCTTTAATGCAACACATACAGACAACTGTGAGCTAATTCTCCATTGTTTTTTTTAAACTTCCAGCACTCTCTGTCTGATGAACCAGAGACAAGAGAGTTTGATCCAGAGGCTGCAGCAGTGCAGCCCTATCAAGACCAGACGTACCAGCCTGTTTACTTTATTTCTCAGAGTTTTTCAGATGCCAAGGAGAAATTCAGGTACTGCTGTTTATCGAACTAGACATACACATACATAAGAACATACAGAACAGATAAATTTAAAAAAAAACCCAACAACAACGAAAAACAAAAAAGAGAGGGGTTATGTGAGGACGAGGTCAGAGAACAGCCAGCCAACCCCCGAGGCCACAAACTTTTGTAGGTCAGCCATAGCAGCCAGAAGACAGCTGTTCCTAATGTAGTCTTCCTTAGCAAGGCAAAACTCTGGAGTTTTATTTGGCAAACAGATCAAATGCTGCCCTGCAAAACAAGTAGCTTAAGTGAGTGTTTTCACAATATTCTGCCTCTAGTAGAATGCAGCACGTGACATCCCTGCCACACTGGATGAGAAAATACCAGCACTGGAATGTTTGAAAGGAGTGTTTTCTTTATGTTGTGGAATCCACAGTCCCAATAATTTGCATGCATGTACAAAATGGCAAATTATAACACAAGGACAATTTGCAGGCATTGTTGCTTTAGTGCATACTTTCAATAGGAGCATAAAGACAACCCCATTTGAGAGCTTCAAGTTTCTGACTTCTTTACATCTTTACAATTTTGACCAGGTCTTATGTAGCTGGCATCAAGCGTCCCTTCTCAGTCAGATTTGATCCATATACCAGCAGTGTTGAAGTACTGGACAACCCAGTGAAGATCCAAGGAGGCCTGGAAGGTGTGAAGGACGAGCTTAAAGTGCTGACAGACGCCCTAAGTGTGCTATCGTGATGATGCCCTGTCTTTCACCATCTGCCTGTTGTTTGCTTTTCTCTTCGCTGAGTCCACGCTTTCCAAGATCGCCAATGTGTTCATATTTCTGTGCCGTGCCTGCTGTATGAGTCTGAGTTTTGCTTGTTGTGGTTGGCTGATAGGCCAGCAAGGTTGCAACCATTAAAACCTCAAAACTCAGCGCTGACAAAGTATCCAAAGACCTTAAATGCTTGCATTTGTGAAATGATGGGGTTTTACTGACTGGACCATTCATGCTTTTAAAGTTGTTGTTTGAGAAATGTGTCAAAACTGGAGTCACATCAAGGGGAACTCTGATAATGAATGTATTAACAGATAACTATGGTATAGATATTTTATTCAAAAGCTTTATTTTCCAAATATGTGAGTTTAGCATTTGAGTAATTAAATCCATGGCTTTCATATGCTGTTCTAGTCTTGCATTGTGTATTTTATGCTGGTTTCGTCTTGCAGTGTAAATGCATAATAAAAAAAAGGGGGAAAAAAAGAAAAGAAAACATAGTTTCTATGTAATAAACTATTGATTACAAACTGTCAGATAATAAAGAGCTGCAAATTAACACTTCACTGTCGTTTTTCGTGATTTATCAAGTTTTTATTCCTACAGTTAAACTAAAAATATAAATTATACTATAATTTTTTATAGGTTTTTGCTTCTATCGCTGATAGGAAAACCTGGAAATACTTTCGCATGAATTATTATTTAACGGCACCTGGCTGTTTCTTGCTTTACATTTGTCTACCACAAGAGGGAGCTGTCTAGCTGTTTTAGCCTGCCTCGTCATAAAATCACAGCATATTTATTGAATTTTTTTTGAGAGAATACATCTTCTTAAGGTTCTCTTCCTGTCACCAATCTCTGTTTTTGAGACGCTATTCGGTGTTAAAAACAAGCTAAAGCTCACAAACAACCTCAAGAAATTTTAATGACACTAAATGCACTATAGAAACTCTATTTAATGCGCTTTATTGAGAAAAATAAAAATAAGAAAATAAATAAGAAATCAGCCATTTTTGAAACTATTATGCTGCATAATCATCACTTAACTGAGTAGAAAAGATAATATAAAAATGTATAAAATGTGCTGTTTTGGAATAACCCCGAGAAAAGCTGTGCATAAGAGAGCAACGTTAAGCTGTGAAAGAGAACGCGTCAAGGAGTTTGCTCGGACACGCTTCCTTCTGCTCAGGTAAGAAGCTGCTGCGATCACATCCAGGATTCAACATTCCAGCACAAAAGCTGGAAAGCCGAAAGCTGGAGGACAAACAAACGGAGGTACCGTAACCAGACCAGCAGGTGTCAGTATGAGTCTGAAGACACGCCCAGATCTTTACCTTCACCAGAGCACACGCTGAAATAAGGGGGCCCTCGAATAGTTTTATAAAGCATAACGTGAATGTGCGTGTTTATATGTTAAAATCAGATTTTCAAAGTATGCATCACCCTTTGTCTCCCCTGACGGTACCTGTTCAATATCTGCATGAAGTATTGCTGCTGGACTGTATGATGCATATTTGTCATAATGTGCATACTAATGCATTAATAAATCTTTTTTAAAAAATCTCCTCCACATTTGTCTCAATGCCGACTCTCCATCATATGAACATCCATCATAGGTGTGACTTGAGACATGCCTGCATCTACTTTCTCACTTGGTGTCCCGCTACATCCGCTTTCTACTGCATCAACCCCCAGTTTATTTTCTCCCCTTCACTGTCAGGCACCTTTGACCCCAGTGCCTGCATCTACACAGTCTGAGGAAAGCCGCAAGCCTTGGCCACAGTGATTCCACTGAACGTTAATCTTAATTACAGCAGGGCGGAGACATTGACATTTTTCTTGGAGTCGAAGGAATTACCCCTATTCTTGTTCAGTCTGCGTCCTGTGTGTAAACATTGTGATTGTAGGTTACAGTGCGTAAACGTGGAAAATGCCCATGGAAGTGTTCCATATTTTGTGACTCTCACCCTCTTATTCTCCCTTCAAGCACTTTCATAAAACGTTTCTGGGCCCTTTTTTTTTTTCTTTTCATCGGCGAAGAGGAGGAGCAAGGGGTGGGGTGGGTGTAAGGGGCGTGCTTTACTATATAATACCTCTCCCTGAGAAGTTTTGCCTGTCGCCTAGTCTTTGGGACAGCTTCTCACTCACCATCTCTATAGTTTAACCAACTGGGAAACTAACTCACCTGCAATCTCTCCAACCAAATAACTCCTAACATTTTGACTACTGCCAGCTGACATGGAAACCCAGCAAAGATACGGACATCACTCACTTTGCCACACCTGCCGGAGAACGCAGAACAGCAGAATGAAGGTAACCAAAGAACAAACAAATTGTTTTATACTCTCCGGCTCTGCCGTGTGCGTAATGAAAGACATCTGACAGGGTTATAGCGGTGTTGTCTTGGTTTTATAAGAAGGAAAACCAGTTCGGGTTCTGTAGATGCAGTGCTCGCATCAGTTTTGTGCAGTATGAGAAACGGGACATCTTTTGATTTGTATGCAGCAGAGAAAGTTCAAGATGCATAAACGGCGAGGAGAAGCTTTGAGGCATTTGGGATAGAAAAAGAACGAGTTTAGAGTAATTTTAGTCTTCTCGCGCCTGGATGGTGTCGTGGACACGGAGCAAACAGCTGATTTTTTACCGGCAGATAGGGGGCGGCAGGTTTGAGGGTCAGTGAGCTCATTCCGGGGTGAGCAAAGGGAAAATATATGCTGAGTTTGGTGTTTTCGGCTAGTTAACTATCGAGCAGCCGGCCTTGCAACTTCAGGAGGGTTGTGTAAGAGTGGAAAAGCTGGTGATACTGGCGACTTGTTTTTTTCCTCCAGAATAAGCACTTCTTCAGGTGCAACAGACATGACAGCAGCTGATAATAGCAGGCGGGGAAGGTGAAGAGCGGATCTGCACATTGTGACATGATTTGAGATGATTTTTTTTTTTCTGAATTTCTACTTTGTCGAACATTTGAACACGTACACCGTACACGCGAGTAGCCTGTGGTCAAGACTGTACCCTCTTCGTCTGAAAACAAACAAACAAACAAAAAAACTCTGGCTGATTTTGATTTTTTTTTAAAGGTATTTAAAACATGTCATTAATTGTTATTTTGTAAATGATTTCTGTATGTCACAACTTTCTGCATGCCATGGCTACATTTGGTGACCCCCATGTTTCATTCCGCAGGTCAAGAGGATGTCTTCGACGAGTCGCGCGCTGCTCTTTGCACTGGCCCTGACTCTCTACGTAGTGGAAATGGCCTCGGCGGAGACGCTGTGTGGGGGAGAACTGGTGGATGCGCTGCAGTTTGTCTGTGAAGACAGAGGCTTTTATTTCAGTAGGTGTCAAAGCATTACAAGTTTTCACGATGGGCTGCGTGAATGTTGATTTGCCTGTTGAATCTCTCTGTTGTTCGCTTGCACACATCTGTTTGGAGCAGATGTGGGAAGTAACGAAGTACAAATACTTCGTTACTATACTTGAGTAGAGTTTTCAGGTATCTGTACTTTACTTGTGTAGTATTTTTTTTTTCTGGAAGCTTTTTGCTTTTTCTCCCTACATTTTTAAATAGATATCTGTACTTTCTACTCCTTAGCTTTTCAAAACAAGCTAGTGACTTTTGCTTTAAGGCATTTGAGGGTGGTTATTATTTCACGTCACTGCCAGCCTTCAAACATCAAAGCGATTTGAGCGTTAACGGGCAATCACGTTTGCGTATTAATCACCAGTGGATGTCGCACAAAAAGAGATGAAAGAGGCAAAACCGAGTACCATAGTCAGGGGTTAAAGTTGGCAGGTATTTTTATTTATTTGTTTCTTTTTTAGCTTGTTTAGGACAAACAGGTGAGTTTGCTGTACTGTGATGGATTTTATGTAAAGAAGAATGTGTGACTGGTACACAGTGGCTGTGTGCTCATGGTCAGAGTAAGGTTACATCAAGTGTAGCTGATGTTGCTTCCATTTATTCACTGAATTCTACCTTCATACCAACTGTATACTGTCTAATATAAAGACAGCATAAACAGTGGATGGAAATCAGCAAGGACAATTTATGCAACATCTGCTGACATCTTGTTGAATTCAGCAAAGAGCAGTAAACCTCAGAGCAGCAGCAGCAGTACAGATCAGCTGATCACAGCCTGAACGCAAAGAAAATCTACTGGAGCTCTCAATAGAAATTCTCATGAGTTGCAACTCTTTCCCCCACACTGAGCCATTACAGCTGATTTTAGGGTCCCCCACCTGCTGAATCCCACTTTAACCTCTTCCCTGCTCATTTTCCTGTTTAAAAGCAAAGTCACCCTCTACAATGTAGGCAACAGAAAACAGAGAGACTTTTAATTTTCCTTCTTTTTCTCTAAAATTCAAACTGAAATTCTGCATTCTTATCTACGAATATTATTTAATTATTACATTAGTCTCCCACAAGGTTCAGTGAGCTTTGCACAAAAATAACTGGTAGAAATGTTCCTCAAAGAGCTACTTTTACTTTCTTACTTTGAAAATATTTCAGAGCCTGTACTTTTTCACTTTTACTTGAGTAAAGAAGTTGCTTCAGTACTTCAACTTTTACTGGAGTATTTTTTAACACTAGTATCTGTACTTCTACTTAAGTACAGAATGTCTGTACTTTTGCCACCTCTGGTTTGAGAGCTGAGACTGTGCTGCGGTTGTGTGGTATGCATGTTTGCTATTTTTCTTTCTCACGCACTCACTCACACTAGCGCGTGCGCATACACACAGGGGGAGATTATAGCCAGCTGTGTGTCTCAAGACCTGGTCCAGGCTTCTCTCTCTGCTGAGTCTGCTTACAGCCCATACCTCTCATTGCATATGAAAGACTGGTGAACTGCAAAGGCACACACGACTGGTGACACAATGGGCTGCTTGTTTACCAGTAAAGTAATAGCACCCCATGAGGCATACCAGTCACCTCAGCAATAGTGTTCCCAGGCCAGGAGACCACACTGATGAGTTGGTTGAGGTAAGGGGTTGTTGATGTCAGGCTAAGAGGAGAGATCATCAATTCTAATCATTGCTTTCATGAAGGTGGAGTAATTGTAAAGCATTGTGTGAGGAAGCATTGTGGTAGCTTTTAATCCTAAACTGCAAAAGCTTCTGTTCGCACAGTCTGCACTGTTTGAGACATACATAACTTCACCTACTTTTCAATAATCACTTTTCAAACACTTCAGCTGAAAAAACAATTTTAGCTGTTGCTTTGAAAATCAAGGTGTTTTCTTTGTGTGCCACTGGCCACAGCAGCTTCTTTACCAATCAGAAAGATCGTTATCCAATTTGGGCCAACATAGATGTGCTCCCTTCTCTTTGTCCCCCCACCCCTGCATCACATTCTCGTTTTCTTCGTGCTCCTGCAATCAAATCTGGCCTTCTCATGAGATTTCTCAAACATTGTGTGGGTCACAGGACAGCAAACAAGGCCTTTATTCATTGTGGATAATGTTATCCTGTGCAACATGCTAACCACCCAACCCTTTTTTTTCTACACCTTTTTCTCTCTTGCTTTAGCCCTCTTTTGTTATGGATTCTTTACCTCTGTTTTGACCCTCACATTCCCTCTCTGCACCCATCCCCTTTCTCCTGGTATCTCTACTTCCCCTACTCTTCCTCTCTCACTCCTCAGCGTCTTTATCTCTGCTGACTTGGCAGAGAACAAGGTCACAGAAGAGTTTTCCATTTTATGTATTTTGCTATGCCTAATATACCTGAGACCTTAGTTGTCTTTGCTGTTCCCTTTTGGTCTCTACAGCACAGGGTGTTTACTTGTGTATTCACTCATTTAAGGACTTCCAGATAGCCCTAATCAGATTATCCTCTACAAACAAAAAGATTTGTTGCAGTTGGCCATAGAGTTCTTTTTATCCTCTTTGCTCCAAGGGCTGCTGTGACTGTCGAAGTAATCCTGCGAAAAACAACCTTGATTCATTACTGATGTTGTGTTTGCAGTCCCTAACCTCTACGTCTTCATTCCTTTTCTTATTTTTCCTCAGGTAGGCCAACCAGCAGGGGTAACAACCGACGCCCCCAGACCCGTGGGATCGTAGAGGAGTGTTGTTTCCGTAGCTGTGACCTCAACCTACTGGAGCAGTACTGTGCCAAACCCGCCAAGTCCGAAAGGGACGTGTCAGCCACCTCTCTACAGGTCATACCCATGATGCCCGCACTAAAACAGGTACGTCTAAGCAACAACAACAACAGGCCAGTATGGGAAATAGTGCTAATCCCAGCTCTATCTGTCCTCCCATCTCCTGTGCCCCCATTCACCTCTGAGCCTAACCCCTATGTCACTGACTCTTGAGTACAATGTACCCACGCTAAGGCAGGTATATCTGGTTAATTGGCCAATGGAAAGCACTCACCTTACAAAGAAAGTGCTGACAGTCATGGAAAACATCACAAAAGTCACAACACGTTATATTCAGGAAAAGGGAGCGTGTTAAGTGTGTATATGAGAGATGGAGTCTGTAAGATGGTGGACAAAATGTATTTGTGCCTGTCCTGAACCATCACAGCTCTTCTGAAATATGTCACAGACATGCTGAAGAGTTTCAGATCTTTTTAATGGAGTCACAAGAGCGATTGCTTGCCAGACCTCTTAAATCCAGTTAAACTTTTAAACAAGCCTAAAAAAGATGTTTTTGCTTTGACTCGTCATAAAATCAGTACTGGTAGAATGACGCTGCTAAAAATGTATAGATATAAATACCGTTACTGAAGAAAGTAATGGGCATCAGAAAGAAAGAAAGAAAGAAAGAAAGAAAGAAAGAAAGAAAGAAAAAGGCTGTTAGGGACTTAGTTTGGACATGTCTCTAGTTTTTCTGTGTTGGGAGAGTTGATGGGTACAGCCTGCTCTGAGGGCCAGCTGTTCTTGGGCTATTGAGAAGGCCTGGAGTGAATGAAGGGGGATAAACACTCTTCAAGTGGCAGGACCAAAACAAGCCATTCAGATCTAGCACTGGCTACTCACGCATAAATTCTAACTTCACTGCGACCCCTCCCGCTTTGTCCCTGGTGCTCAAGACAACACCTAGCATTGTTTAAAGGAGTATTCTGCGTAAGAATTGAAGTTTGTGAATTGTGTTTGTGTGCCTTTCTATTATTTCTGTGAAGGCTACAAAGTTCAGTGAGTGGTTGAGTGAGTGCCGGCTCCTCATATGTATATGAGGCAAGTGACCGCCCTTCCCTTTGACATTATGTTAAAGAGGCTGAACTAGGCGCTTGTTGACAGCTTCTCCCAGTCAAGGAAACCAAAACAAGGACAAGGCAAATCTGTTATGACGTTCAGCACTCTAAGAATGACATTTGATTTCCGTTTCACTGGCCCAAAAATGATTGAATGTTTTCACATAATAAACAAGGCTTTCCTCCATTGTAATAAGTACTTGAACAATATCTTATCACCCTAATGAACTGACTCCCTCTTTTCCCTTTTCTTCTCTATTTTCGCATGCACGCCACAATAGGAAGTTCCGAAGAAGCAACATGTGACCGTGAAGTATTCCAAATACGAGGTGTGGCAGAGGAAGGCGGCCCAGCGGCTCCGGAGGGGTGTCCCCGCCATTCTGAGGGCCAGAAAGTATAAGAGGCACGCGGAGAAGATTAAAGCCAAGGAGCAGGATATCTTCCACAGGCCCCTGATCAGCCTTCCTAGCAAGCTGCCTCCCGTGTTGCTCACCACAGACAACTTTGTCAACCACAAATGAGCCCGCTGCCAGCCCTTTGCACAGACAAGAGTTTTGAGGGTGAAAAAAAGACTAGGGGATTATAGCTTTGTCTCTGACGTCATTTCTGTGGCAGTCCTCTTTGACCTCCCCTGCCCTGTCCGAGCTCACCAATCCCTCCCCCTGCACACATCCACTACGTCTTGAACCCCTGGCCCTTTTCTAATTGCCCCCCCCCCCTCCCCCCCCACACCCCCCCCCCCCCCCCACCCCCCCCCCCCCGCGCCCCCAC
>VUQG01016845.1:13997-39773 GCA_015106755.1 Etia nguti | reverse complement strand
TGTGAAATTTACAAAAAAAAAAAAAGAAAAAAAAAAAAAAAAAAAACAAAAAAAAAAAAAAAAAGACAGGAGCAAATGAATATCTTCAAAATGTGTCCCAAGTCATGATTACAGAACCAGCTCTGTAAACATCCTGTGGTATTTCATTCTTTTCTTTTTTTTCTTTCTTTCTAGTAAATGTCTCTTTGAAAACAAGCATTATTTTCATGGAAAACAAAAATATCACTCTTACTATTATGTATCCCTTACAAGTCAGAAGGGAGACAGAGTTCTCCCCACAGACTGGCAAACCAAACAAGAAAGTGAGCAAAACAGCCCTGGACAACAGACAAAGTTTTATCAATAAAGATGTTCTTCCTATGAAAATAATCACAGCGGCCAAACAAAACATAACGCAGGATCCAGAGTTGTTGTCGGAGTTTTGCCAACAGACGTTCTTCAGGGAAACTCTGCAGTGCAGGGGACAGGCTATGACGCCTTTTCCCGTTCAAAGTTCCTCTCCACCTGTGCCGATCCACATTCCAGCAGTATCACCTGCTCATCTGTGTACCCCAAGGGGACGGTCCAGGGGGTCCAGGGCTTTCCAGCACTCTGTTAATAAGGGATGATATGTCTGAGGGCTTAACTTGGTTCCCATGTTGCATCAGTTTGCTTTTTTTATGTGTGTGGCAGAGATAAAAGAGAACAAGAGCAGAAAAACAGAGATTAAAGCAATAACACTTTTGTTTAATCACATACTGTGTCTAACAACTTGTGAAGTCTAGCTCTGAGGCTGATATCATGAAAAATAACACCTGGTGGTTATTTTTTGTGTTCCTTGTTTGCCTGCTTATTTAAGCCTTTTCCTACCCATTTTATTTATAAATAAGAAATAAAAGATACAGTAAAAGGTTTTTTTAGTACTAAAAACTTGTCAAAGTACAGAAAAATATAACCTGAGAACTAGACAGAAATGACAATGGATATGTTCAATATTTCTAGCGTTTGTCTTTGGACAGGAATGGAAAGAATTTAGATTTCTTCCATTTATTAATAGCACATGACAGAGAAAAAGCGTATGGGACTTGTGTGAGTGGTCTGTGTGTGAGTGTGTGCACTCATGTCAAGCGCACAACAGGTGCCAAGCATAACAGAGGAGACGAGAAAAACATGGTGGGGTTAGATCACAGCCGGGCTTCCCGCTAACGCAGTGTCACAAACAAAAAAAAAAATGGGACTGAGCGTAACTTTGAGCGTGTCTGTGTGATTGTGAGACTGTGTGTGATGTGTGTTTGATAGATAGTGTGTCTGAGAGGATGCACACGTGCATGTGTGTCTGTGTGGATTTGCCGTGTCTGCAGCTGTACGTGTGTAACAAGTGAAAACAGTACAAGGAAATGAATGAGGTATGCGTAATGCTTTCTGAACTGCATTGTTCATTAGGCTACAGCATGTGTGTGTGTTTGTGTGTACCCTATGTCTTTCTGTCAGAGTGTGTTTGCTTAAACAAAAATTCTTGGGAAACAGTAGGGGGTATGGAAAATGTTCCCTGCTCGGCTTTTGAGGTTTGTCTGTCAACATCTCAGAACTCGCCGGGCCTTGCCAGGCCTGTGATGCTTTTTCGTTTCACTCATGTATGGCACAGACACGCATGGTTAATTTATCTTCTTATTCTAAATATCTTCCTTAAATCACTGTATATGCAGTGCATCCGAAAAGTATTGACAGTGCTTTACTTGTTCCATATATTGTCACGTTAGAGCCTTATTCCAAAATGGAGTAAATTCACTTTTCACCTCAACATTCTGTATACAGTACACCATAATGACAATATGAAAAAAGTTTCAAACCACCAGGACTCTTCCACCAGGCCGATCTGAGTGGTCGGGGTAGTAGGGCCTCACTCAGGGACGTGACCAAGAACCCAATGGTCACACTGACAGAGCTACAGTATTGTTCTGTGGAGACAGGAAAACCTTCCAAAAGGATTTTTACCATTTCTGCAGCACTCCACCAGTCATGACTGTATGATAGAGTGTCCAGACTGAAGCCACTCCTCTGCAAAACATACATGACAGCCTGCCTGGAGTTTGCCAAAATGTACTCTCAGCCCATGAGAAACTAAATTCAGGCCAAACTGAACTCTTTGGCCTGAATTATAACCATCATGGAGGAAACCAGACACAGTTCATCATCTTGTAGCATTGAATTTTTTTGTATTTTTAATAAATTTATAAGAATTTCAAGTAAACGGCAAGATGTACTGCAAGATCAATCGAAAGCTCATGGTACTCTTCTTTATTCATAATTCCAGTATTTTGACAAGATTCCCACCACTGGTTGAAATGCAGCCCAAAACCATGACAGAGCCTCCTCCCAGCTGTTACCAAATTACTCCAGAGTCCAGACATACCTTTTCTCCCCGTTTCCCTTCCTTATGAATGGCTTCTTGACAGCCACCATACCACTGAGACCATTTTTGATAAGCCTTTGACAATTTTTTAGGCCTGCAACCTCTTCTTTAGTCCTCCACTACCACACCAAGCTAAGAAATGGCAGTTTTTGACTAATAGGTCTTTGTAAATCACCTTGTTTGTGCACAGATTGTTTTGTTTTTTTAAATTAGGTTTAGGTACAGCACTGGTTCAATTCTCGAGTTAGGTGTGTTTTTACACTTGAATGATTCCTAGGTCAGTGTTAAGTAGTTTAATAAAGAGACAAACAAATACAGAAAAGATTCTTTAAGAAATATAATACACAAAACATTTTTTTCCATAGTCTATGCCGAGACACACTGTGGGCTGAGTGGTATGTCTGCAATTAATACCGTTTTTACTGCTTCAAAGCCAGATTATCAGTTAATGGACCTGGCTGCAGAAGCCATTATGTTGGCATTAGTGCCTCTACATTTTCCAATATATTTGTGCTGTCCTCATATGGGCATGCTGAGCTGGATGACCCACAGCACAGTTTACTGGGAGTTTCACTTCAACAGCAGTTCCTTAAAAGTCCGACTCAGACACCAGTACATCTGACTGTGGCTGACATTTACAAGAGCAACTCATCTAACAGTGATTCATGGTGTTAACACTTAAGAAATATAGTGCACAATATAGTGCAGCAGCAACCAAGTAATCAGTGATGAATTATGTCTTGCTGAACAGGTGGAAAGGCCAGCCTTTAAGCGCTGTGGAGAAATGTTTAAGTTTGGCGCTTTAGGTTTCGTGTTACAGTCAAACTGGCAATATAATTAAAACAAAATTCAATTTTGGCTTCTTTTCTATACCAATGTTTAATATGACGATACAGATAAAAACTTATTGCAGGCTGAAGCCATTCAATTCAAATTCTTTAAAATTTATATATATTTAACAAATATATCGGACTGCTTTCTTGCATTTGTGCAATATCTCTAAAATTAGAAACATCCTGTCTCTGTGTGATGCTGAAAAAATAGTTTATGTATTTATTACTTCTTGGCTGGACTATTGTAATTTATTATTATAGGTCTGTTCAAAAAACTCCCTCAAAAGTTAATCCAAAATGCTGCAGTGAGAGTACTGACAGGGACTAGAAAGATCGAGCATATTTCTCTGCCATGATGCATTGCTTCTTCTCTACTTACCTTTTTTTCACTCTCTAAGTTCACATCACTCTGCATTTAATCATTAGTTATTATTAATCTCTGGCTGTCTTCCACAGTGTGTCTTTTGTCTGGTCTTAACCACTAGCTGGTCACAGCAGATGGCTGACCCTGCCTGAGCCTGGGTCTGCTGGAGGTCTCTTCCTGTTAAAAGAGAGTTTTTCCTTCCCACTGTCGCCAAGTGCTTGCTTGGAGGGGCTTGTCTGTTTTATCGGGTATTCTCTGTCTTATTGTAGGGTTTTTATCTTTAATATAAAGCACCCTGAGGTGACTGTTGTTGTAACTGAATTGAATTGAATTGAATTGAATTGAATTGAATTGAATTGAATTGAATTGAATTGAATTGAATTGAATTGAATTGTGGGCAAATCTGTACCAAAGCTACCTAAGCATGTTCATTGGCTTCTGCTTTTAGAGTTAACAGAGAGCCTCAGTGTGAAGTTTGCTATCAATGGATTACAAAACAAATCCACATTCTTAACATTTTTTCTCTCCAAAGTGACCTTTGCCACTGGGGTCTTTTATGCAAATATTTGCATGAAAGAACATGCGCTGGTTTATCTGATAGTGCTGTATCAATGTGTATGACTGGTAGAGAATTTGTTGCTTGCAGCAAATTCTTTTAAAACACCCTTAGCATATGAATAAATACTTGAGTTACAAAAGCTATTTCCCTCCCCTGGCCAGCAGAATATCAAGGACATGTGTTTGTGTGTGTTTTGGGGAATTGTTTAAGGTGGAATTGCAAATAAAAGTCCCGACCTCGGGGTGTGGAATTCCAGGGTCGGCATTCGAGGAACATGCCCAGCCCTAAGAACAGGCGAGCCCAAACCCCCCCTCTGGGCAAATTCAGCTTTACACAAGACATCTCCAACACACAGTTGCCTCACACACAACACACATACGCTACCCTACCCCCTTCCTTTTGTTGTTGTTTTTTCCCCCTCTTACAATGGAAAGGCATCTCCACATTCTAAGAGGCCACAGTGAGAGATCAGCTCAGTAGTAGAACAATAAACAGAATCTAAACTGGCTACGCTTTGCTGCTACCTGCTATTAAACTCAGCAACTGATTCTTAAAGATGAGTAACAGATAAAAGACACACACAAACGATGATAATTGTTGATAAAACTAGCTTAATTCAAACAGCATCAAGGGGACCGTCCATTGCTGAGGCCCCAGCAGCACTGAAGCACTCTGTGAGCCACTGTCAATACAAAGCTCCTTTGAGCTTGAGCATTGTCTCTTCCCCGATTTGTTCTCTATGATTAGTCAGCAATCTGCTATCATACGGGGCCCTGGCCTACTTCTGCACTGGAATTTGACCCATGACATCAGTCTGCTGCAAAGAGGCCAAAGTCTGTCCAGCCATGGGCCTCGTAAAATCCAGGTGGAACAGTCTGAAAATGCGGCTATTTAAAATGAGTGACCTCCCCCTTTCTTTGCCTCTTTCACCAGCACACAAACCACACGGATGAAAAATATCTCCAACCTATTCTGATGTGACCTATCAGAGTAGAAACAGACAAAAGGTATGCAGTGAAACATTTAACGAATGGTCTCTTAACTCCTAAACAAACTTTTGACCCATCTTAAATTAATCTTAACTATGAGGTAACCATTAATGTCATAAACACAAGATTTCAAAACTGTGCTAACGTAATATGATCTGTGGTAGAGAAATATTTGGATTTCGGACTTTGTGCTCATTTCCCGAAATTTTACGAGGTCTTGATGGGCCACGTGTAGACACACACATTTGTGCATACACACAGCAGCACACACATGGAAGGATGATGGAGGAGGGGTAGGAGAGAAGGAAAACAGAAAACGTGAGAACAGAAATGGGGGGGGGAGACTGATTAATCCTCCCTTTGGCGGCGTTCTCAAGACATTTGATTCATCTGCACCCCCCCTCCCGACCTGCCTTCTTTTCTGTGAGGTGGTTTGATGTTTCTTTCTTTCTTATCAATAGCACCTTTGCATCAATTATCCAACAAAAACATCCTTCAGAGGGAATGGGGATGGGGGAGTGCAGAGGGAAAGGATGGGGTGGGTTTTCTGGGGGAGTGTGGGAGACAACCTCCTTGCAGCACATTCCAAGCTTTTGTCATCCCTGGGAATTTGTTTCCTGTCAACATCTTAAGCCCATAGATAATATGTTATCAGAGATGAGAGGAGCCTCTCCGCCCCATGATGACAGAACAAAATATATATAAGGAAAAACCTTTTAAGTGAGATGCCTCCAATATTGATAAATGTTTGATGGCAGTAATTATTAAAACAGAATGGGGAGACTCACTTGGTGGTGTTGTGATCCAAAACATGGGAGAGCAGAGTAAAGGAATGTTCCCCTGGGACTACCCCTGAAATAATTATTAGGAGAGCTGATAAAATCAAGAGGTTGCCAGGTTCTTCCTCAAAGTGACATAAAATAAGTTCACAGATTTCTCTCTAATATGGATGTTTTATGACATTATTTCATAGGTATTTATCCTAATTTATGAGGTGCTCCAAGCATGAGCTCTTTTGGTTTTTTTAAAAGAGTTTCCCCTTGTATGCACAGAGATTCGTGTGCCTGCTAGACGGCCAGCCTGGGGCCAGTAAACCTCTCTCTGTACAGGCAACCACAACCATTCTCTCTAAATTACGTCATCTTTCCAGATCCCGAGAATGAAAACAACAGCTGATGCCTGTTTTCACCTCTCATTTTGTTTCTTTTTTCATTCTTCTTTTCTTCATTTCATTTAGTAAATCAAAAGCCATTCTTAGTCTGAATTATATCCTTGATATCACAAAAAGCAAATTTCCAAGTCATAGCAGTAGCCAACAAATCGGATACTTTTCCTTCTTTAATTTTCTTCAGTTTATCCAACCTCATCTCTTTCTACATCTCTGCTCTCCTTTATGCCTCTCCATCTCTGAGACCGACTTGGAAGGAAGTGACTGTAGGTCAGTGGTATGTCTGCAGAGTAAACAGTGGCTAGCAGAGGTCTGGACCAAGCTTATCAGGTCTGTCTGATTGACCCTCCACTCCCTCTTTGTTTAGACGTCCTGACAGGCGGGTCACTACTCCACATCCTTCTCCGCCTCCATCCCATTATTCCCACAATTTTATGTTGTAAAAGTGAAAGGCCATGTTTAACTTCTTTACTTCAAGGGCAAACAAGCAGATGGAGGTTATTCTGGGGAAACCAAACACTTCAATAAAGGCAGTCAGGCTGCCACCTCAGCCACTGCAGGTCATGATGCTCAGACAGGCATCTCTGTTATGTGGCTCATTCAGCAGAAACAGCAGGTAAAGGTAAAGGCATGTTGTGGGCTGTTGACAAATATTTACAGCTCCTTTCAGACAACCGAAGGAATGCAGGGGAATGTCTCTATCTCAGGTCGTTTACCCCCACCTTTATCTTTCTCCTCTGTGTGTGGTAGCACTGTGTTTCTCAGCTGTTCCCTCGTTCTGTCTGAGGCCGCTGTGGGCTGTCAGCCTGTCAAATTAAAGCTCTGGTCCCCCAGTCTTCCTTAAATGCCACACGCTTTGTTTTCACTGAGGAGGGGTGCAGAATGTGTGCGATCTCTTGTCGGCCTCCTTCTCATCCATCTCTGCCAGAATTTGAGGGAGCAAAGGAGGTAAAAGGAGACTCAGGCAGGGGCAAGGGGCAGGGTCACACAGGGGGAAGAATTAGGGCAGAGGTTAAGCTAGGTTCCCCCGGCCTTTGCACTACAGCGGCGTGGCCCTGAAGAGAGGCTGCCACACACACACACACACACACACACACACACAAACGTGCAGTTCTCTGCCCACGAGTAATAAAGTCTTCCACTGACATTTCACTCATATCTGCAACACTGCTGTTATTCATGCAGAGTGTGGCTTGTTATTGAGTGCAGATGTGGAGCTGTAATGAGGAGGGGCTCTGGCACTGACTACCCATGAACAGAGAGTTGTGCTGTGGAAGAAAGGAGAATGGGATGGATGAAGAGAGTAAAATGGATGAGTTGAATGAGACAAGACTGTTATTTAAGGGCTCTGGAAGATGAAGCGTTTCAGGTTATTTTGCAGGTGTGGAATGCGTTGTCCACAGTCACATATGAGTCCTCAGTGGAGCTCTGCTGCAATACCTGTTTGCTTTAGCTGGGTTCCCTTAAAGGCCTGTGGGATGACAGGGAATAAAATGAAAGCTGAAACAACAGATTAGATAAATGAGAGCGATTAGAGTCAGACTCGGAAAAAGGGAGGAAAGAAAAACAGAGAGCATAACAAAAAAGGAAAGACTGTAATCCACATGACACTGTTTCAAGCGAAAACTGGTCTGGTTGGAGCCTCTCTAAATGTTACACTGTCAGATAGTAAATTAACTAATAAATTGTAAGGCTAAAAGAAAACTCATTAGGAAACCTTCATCAAATGTGTCAAGCAAATTTTCTCACAGCATAGTGGGATATGCAATACCCTCATGTTACAAAGAAAGTTTTCACTGGGAACTATGCAGTCCTGTGAAACACTAAGTACATGCCATGATTCAATACCTTGTATAACTACCTACAGCAGCAATAACTTGTAATAACTGTTTTTAAAAGACTTGTTCATGAACAGCTCTTAAGGGCCGACCACTATGTCTCAGCCAGGTGCAAAACTTTGATTCCTTTCTTTTTTCGGCCATTGTCTTGTAGATTTCCAGCTGCGCTTAGGATCATTGAATCAGTTTGGTCCAAGCTTTAGCTCTCAGGCAGATCACATGTGTTTCTAGAATATCTTGGTGTCCATTGGTCAACTCAATGGCTTCAAGGTGCCCAGGTCCTGTGGCAGCAAGATAAGCATAAATCATCACCCCTATGCCATGCTTGACAGTATCCTGCCTCATCCATCCATAGGACCTTATTCCACAAGTCTTGTGATTTGTTCAGACATAACTTTGCAAACCTAAACCACATTGCCATGTTCATTTGGAGAGAACAGAGTTTCTCTTTGTAATCCTTTCAAACAAGCTAACAAGCTGTTCAGTCTTTTTCTAACTGTACTGTCAAGAATTTTAACATTTAACATATTAACTCAGGCTTTTAGAGTCTGAGATGTATGTCCTAGATTTTTTTGCTGTTGCACTGAGAATTGCTTGGTTTGACTTTGGGTTGAATTAGCTGGGAAGTCCACACCTGGGGAAACTCTGGCACTGCCTTAACAGATACCTGAATGCTTCAGACCAATAACCTGTCAAAATATCTGTTTTAATTGAGGTCTCACACTTACTAATTATCAGTTAATCAAGTACATTTGATTAGCATTAACTGGCTTTTACTTCCCTTTTTAATTCCCATGAGCAGAAATGGTATATATATTTTTTGTTAAGATCTTGGACTCATAGAGTCCTGTGAAAATGTTTTTTTCTCTCTTTCTCGCTCTCTTTTTTTTTTACACAACTCCGTAAACATTTATGTAAAATGTGCATTTTTTAAAATGAAGGTAAATAAGTTATAGAACCGAATTTCATCACAGTTTACTCAATCCACATGAGACATGACAGTTTTTATCCTATTTTTGCAACTTCACTTTTTAACTGTGAAATCAGCAAAGCTATGGTCTTGCACAAACTATTGTGTAACCACTAAGTGACCACTTGAATGTGTTTTCACTTCTCCCTTAGCTGTGAACTCAGTGGCCCACTGTTGCAAGTGATGTATCTAAAGATAACATGCACCATTCAGTGTTTCAACATGTGAGAGAATGACATTTTACAGCTGTAGATAACATCTGGTTCCACATCCCTTTTTTCTTCTTTTTCCTGTTCCAAACTGCAAAATCATCATTTTGTTCAATTTTGAGAATCATTTTCAGTTTTTTATGTATTTATATTTAGTTAGCCAGTTGACTAAATTAATAAAAACAAATTAAACCAGTTTAGAGCACAAACTTTGGCACTGGGTAATGCTTGTCAAAAAGCTGGGTAAAGACTAGGGTTCAGAAAAGTTACTTTAATTTAGTCTGCACTTTCTTTGGCACCCTGGCACATACTAAGCATAAAACCAGCACATGACATCAGTGTTGGACAGAAAAAAGTTCTAAATGATCACATATATATCCTAATTTAAAACCTGTACTACAAGTTGTTTTACCTCGATCCTCAAAGCTTGTTTTCTGTGTGTGCAGGATCATCTTCTATATTTTTTATTGCTATAGTAATCACCAACTATGACATTAGTGATGGTAATAAGAGGAAGAGGGAGGCTCCAGCAACAGAACATTCAATAACAGGCTGCGCAACTGTCTGAGCCTCTGTCCATGGTCCTGAACCACTCATCTACACCCACAGACTTAGCACAAGTAGAACAATCTGAACTGATATTTTATTAACAGACAACCCAACGAAAGGTTAAGTTCAGAAAAGAAACAAGCAGCAATCTGAAATTTTTTATATATTTGCACACACATAAATTTTAATGTTTGGAATTAACAGACAGTGCTGCTGTATCAAAATGTATGTTTGACCCCTTAGAATCAGGAAGAAATTCTTGCTGACACATGGCTGCTGAGTAGCCTTCGGCATTGAGATGTGCAGATTCACTTCAAATCTAATGAAAAATTCAAATGCTATTAAAAGTTTAAAAGTTAAAAGTATAATGTAAACAGATCGAGCTATCTGGTAGACAACTTCTCATGGTCTTCTGTCCTCTTCCCTTGACTGAGCATGCTGTCTTCCCTTGTTTTAATCTTCTCTTGCTCTCTCCTGAGATGTCAAAGAAGTAAGTGTGCCGGGAAGAACAAAGCACTCACCTCAAATGGCATCCATTGACATAATGCATGAGGAGACATCCTCTGAAAACACCACAACAGGAAGTGTTTGGACCCACGAAACATCCTGCTTTCTGAAAATTAAATGACATGCTCAAGGAAGTTGCCTGGTGAGCTAGTTTTTTGACTTTCTGTGACTAATACAAAAAGGACCCAACAGGATAAAAGACTACTGAGCACACAGTTGAAAATCCAGACCATAGACTGCATCTGTAATTTATTGTAGAGTCCTAACCTTACAATATAAAACACCTTGAGGTGACCGGTGTTGTGATTTGGCTTTATATAGAGAAAAATCATACTAGATAGAATTTAATTGAATCTGTTATTCGGACACTGACTTGCTGTGAATGTGTGTATGTTTTACTCACCTTAAGCCACCTTAATATTGTCCACCTCACTCAAACTCTAAATATCACGTGATGTAGTATTGTCCATTTTCAGGTGAGTTAACAACTTAAAATGGTGTGCAAATTAAAAAAGGAAAAGGTGCTGTCATTACTTACTGTTAACACTTTGAATACTCGTTTTGCTGTCAACAGTAAAATTAAGAATAAAATAATGGCTTTTTAAACCACTTTTATAAAGTTGGCATTGATAAAACATATAAAAAATACATTTTTTAAAGTTATTAAAGACATTGTACTGCATGTATTATATAGATATTATTATTCTGAATCTGTTTCTGGGTTAGTTTTAGGCTCAAGTGGCTCAATCTTTGTCTCAGAAACATTTCTCCAGAAGGCATAAGGCTCATCCACATGGGCAGCTGCAAATTTCAGTCGAGCTTCAAGTTGTTGATTTTGGAGCGGGGGCTTCTTTCTTGGTTACCACCTTTACACTGTGTGGTAATATAAAACTTGCTTCAGTGTGCACAGTGATGTTTGTGTTCCAGCATTTTCCAGTTAATTGGAGGCTTGGGCCTTGGTACCCCAAGTGTTGGTAGCTTCCTGAATATTACAACCAAATTCCTCTAATCTGAGGGTAACAACTTGGGTCTTCTTTCAGACCTTGGTAAAGTGGTGATACATCAAAATATCTTTACAACTGACTTGTGTACAATTGTTTGCACTGTTGATCTTGGAATCTGCAGTTCCTTCCAACTTTGATAATCCTACAGCTGCCCTCCTTAGATTTTTCTCCTTGTTGCTTGGACTTGTGCTGAGTGTACTGAGTACTGGTCAATCCAATGAGTACTGTCAAACACATTCTTTTTATGCTTTAATGCTTTTAGAGAAACAGTTTAATCTTAATCAGTACTTTAGCTTTACCAGAGATATTTTTTAACACATGTATCTGTAAAAGTAAAGAATTCAGTACTGGAAAACATTCACGCCCATGACGAGTGTATGTAAACGTCCAACCACAACTGTATAAAAGATAGTTGTGGCTAACATGATTTTACCATGTTGGGTTTGTAAGTCTTTAGCTGAGCATTTTGGTCATGACCTGTTTTTGTTGAAGCTCTGTGGAAAAAGTGAAGAGTCTGTGCACTCATATTAGTCAGTCATAGGGTAGCCTCTATCAAGACAGTCACTTTATTTTTATTTTACTCTAAATGTGACAAAATATATGTAGTGAACATAATACATTTAATAAGAAATGAAATTAGTGACCAAGACCAAATACTCATACGCTGGGGTATGATACGATACTATATCGTAGTCCAACCGTAGTACAACCTAGAACAAAAAACACTCAACAATGTCCATACTGCACAGTTACCTTTAAAAACTGTTATTTAAAAGCTTGATTGATGTGGTGATAAATGAGTTTTAGACTTATTTAGCCTGCATTTTAGGACTATATCATCCGCCAGATGACAAGAGCTCATAATCATAATGGAGGATATGTAATGGGTCTGACAGAATCAGAATACTTTAGTAATCCCTAAGGAAATTATGTGGTTACAGTTGCTCCAAGACAATAAGAACAGTAACAGACAGAACCAAATTAATGACAAGAATATTTATCTCAGTGAAGAACAGTTTGTGATCTGTGTTCTCGTATGGTTGGCTAAGTATGGCTGCATTGTGTTAAAGGTAGAGCTAAACTCAACTGACAAAATACAGGCATGGGGCTTGGGATTTTCCAGGTGCTTAACAATCAGGTGAATGATACTGGTGATTGCATCATCAGTACTCTTCCACTGTCTGAAAGCAAGAACTGTATGTGAATCTACAGACATCTGGATGACAGGAAATCAATCTGGAGTGAGCTATACTGAAAAGGCTGGTCACGAGGAAAATGTTTGCCAAGAAGATAAAGAAAGTCTTGGATTTAAATTCTCACAGACTTCTATTAAATAAACTTTGTTTTGCAGCTAGAGGGGGTCACCCTCTGCTGGCCTCTAGAGAGAATGTAGGTTTCAGTCTGCTTCAGACCTATACTATGAAACAGGATATCATCTTATCCAGGTAACTTCAGGGTTACCCTGTGGGATTAAACCGTAGAGATCAACAGGTATTAAATCACTGCCAACTGATCAACCAGTTCTCTAGTGCCACCATTCCTGGGAGATCCCATGGTCCTCTCTGTGCCGACAGTAGAAGTGTCTGAAGTATTTTACATCTGATGTCTTTGTGTTTCCTTAATGAGCAACAGTATTAAGTATTTCCAAATTAAAATGTATTGCTGGTTGAAAACAAATTGACAACAGTTCTATTGACCTATAAGATAAGTATTAATACATGATCCTAAAATAGGCAAAATGACAAAGCTGTTATGCAGGTAAGTCTTTTAACTTACACATTCTGCATTTTGGTTGTTTTTCATTCCTGTCTTCAAATATGCTAGACTTTACTGATACAGTAGTTCTTCTCCAGTCTCACTGACCAAAGCACTTGAAGCCCTCACAACTTCATACAGCAGGTTTAATACTAAACTTCTGTACAGTGCATTTATTCGCACACACTCACACTGCTGCTGCTTTGTCTGCAATAGCTTTGTTGCGTTCTCTCGGTATTGTTTATTTAACCGTTTCATATTTTTGTAGTGATAAGGTTTTATCTTCCTTTGAGAAATCAGCCACTCTGCTGCCAGTATGCCTATTAATAGTGGTGATTGGTTAGATGCTATCAACGCTACCCCTCTCGTGTCAATGTACAGGGAAACCCTGGGTTAACGAGTTTATAACCACCTTTGTGTGACCACTTATCTAAATTACCAAAGTTAGGGTAAGTGAATATCCTTGAAGTATGTTGAACTCACTTTGTAGTACAGGGCCTAGACGCTGCACCCATGTTTTACAGTTAGTACATATACATATACATATGCAGGAGACTGAAAACGTAGGTAATTTGTAGATTATTCAGGTAAAACAAATCAGCAATCTATGATAAACCTTATCTTTATTCTGCACTGTTCTTCTTGTCAGACACTGAAAGGTTTATCCATAACTGTATCTACCTATCTGTACTGATAAAGATAGCATAGATGAAGACAACAGGCCAATGTATCCCTTAAAATATACTGTTAAGCGTCTTCCATCTTGTGTCTATTTCTCCTATTGTATTTCAAATGCACCACTTCTATGCACGCACATTCACTGAACACATGACTGCAAGTATACATTTTCAGTTGTTTACATTTAAGGCCACTTCATTCTGCTTGCCCGCCAACTTAAAGGAACATACTGTACACACACCAACATGATTTTCATTGGAGAAACCAAACGCCTCCTCTTAACCTGGAGCATTTAAATTCCTCTCTGAGTTCAGCTGATGTTCACAAGTCTTTGTGAACATAATGGGAGACAGAAGTCCTCAGCACTGACCCTTCCAAAACCATAAGTTCCAACTTGCCAGCTGGCCAGTTAATGATTAACCAGAGTTTTGATAAGATTTATTGGCTGAGCTGATAAATTTCCGCATGTCAAACACAAGAGAAGATCATTGACATTCGTTCTCCATTATGAAACACATGCTTTAGCAGGAACCTGTCTTTTCGCAGAAACTGAGGGTTGAAAGATTGATTTGGTTCCTGTCTCTTGTTGCATTCGAGCACTGCCCTTCTGAGCCCCTAATCTTTCTTTCATTGACTAGAAATGGTTACCCATTTCTATCATGTTTAAAACAATAATGTTTTAAAATTCATCGATAACCTTATAATCAGCAATTAAACAATTGTTCTGTTACTTGTGTTGCATTTCTTCTTTAATTTTCAGCATAACTGGAAGACAATAAAGTAGCCCAACATGCATGCTAATTTCCATGCATGCTAGCACAAGAATCATGTGACTTTATATGACTTACTATTTAGACTTTATTGTGTCAAGATACAAGAATATCATTATAAAATGCAAACTGTGACCAGGTCCACTACTGTAAACATGATACAAAATCTCTCCAAGCACCTACAAAAGCAACATGCTAACACAAGGCTAGCAGTGCAAGATGAACTCAGTCAGAGTGATGCTAAAGCTAACTCAATTATGTGACAATCCCTATCACACAATTTTGTAGGAAGGGGATAAATTGTCTAATGTAGCAAATTGTTTTCTGCAATGAGTTGAGTAGTTTGTAGTCATCATGTCATCCATGGTGCGTTGCACATTGCACTTGGATTTCTATGAACGTGCAGGATTCTCATGTCCCTTTTTTGTGATGAATGGGATGGTGTTGTAAATAAAGGAGAGACTCACATTTTAGTCAAGACTGTCTTAAAATAGCTTTATAGTCATTTAAATCCAACTAATTTCAATCTAAGTTAAACAGGGTCCATACTTTGCAAACATCCACCCAGTCCAAAGTTTGGCTGAAACTAACTTCAGGCTCTAAATTAAATTGGTATCATCCAAAGTCTTTTCTGTACTCAATTACCCCACCACAGCGGCTAGTGAGGAAACACTCTCTGTGGAAACATAAGAGGAAATTACACACTAATGAGACTGTATTTGGACTGATTTAAAACAGTAAAACAAATACACACATCTCTTCAATTTCAATGCAGCCAGTCCCACAGCATTAAGTTTTTAACTACAGTTGTGCAAAGGGAGCTCCTGCAAAATAACAGCAGAGTCTTCAGGCAAGAAAATTGAATCAGGCTCAACTTTTGCTGCACCCTAACTGGATGCCATCTGGCAAGGCACTGCATTAGTCACTCATATATACACATGCAAGCGTACATTCCTGATGCATTTCTTTTAAATGTGAATAATGTATTTCTGCTTTTTCCATCTCTGTGATCATCAGAGATTAGATTTGTAATTTTGTGTGTTAAAAACCAATGTGCAGTGCTCTTCTCTAGTAAGTCTTAAAATACCCAATCTGTTCCTCATACCAGAATTCTACATCATATTTTACATGTAAGCAGTACCTAAAACAACACCGTCCCTCCAACCGTGCCCGTGTCTTAACAGAAGGCAGTATTTTGCCTGAATACCTGCTAAAAACCCTTTATAGACACAGACTACTGAAGATTCTCATTAAACTCCAGCTGCTGTTTAGAGAATGTTTTTGACTTGAGAAAATGTGGACCTCAACTAATCCCACTAAACTATGAATAGCACCATGACCACTACATAATTCGGATTCTCTAGAGGCAACCACAAAACATAATTATATCAATCCACACACATTTGAGACTCATTTGGAATAACAAAACAGCGTGTCTATGCAGTTTAAACTTAACGTGGAACCTTATCATCATACCTGTTTCCTAGTATCTTAATTTGACTTTATTTGCCCTTACAGCTCAGGGTAGACATTTGTAGGATGGTGTCCAACTCTCTGAGCCAGACGACAGAAAGTGGACTCTTATTCCTGGGAATTGGACGTGTGGCTGGATATTTCGACATAGGAAGCTCAGGCACCGCAATGATATATTTGGGGCTTATGATTAACAGAAAATCAACTAGAAAATGGAGAAGACAAACACTAACCCTGAGTAGATAGTGTGGTTTGAAAGTCCAGGCAATCAGTCTCCTAACATCCAACCCTACTCACTGCAAAAACTCAGCTCCAACTGCTCACACGAAACCATCCTGCGCTCCCTCCCATGTTTACAGAATTAGCTCTTTGATTGGTTCAATGAAAGCCTTCATTCATAAATTTAAGTTTGTTGATTTAGAAAAAAATATCTAATAAAACTGTATTTTTACCATCTGTGTTTGTACTATAATTTTGTTGTCAAAAGTCACTTATGAAGTTCAGCAAAACTAGACCACAAACATTTTCCAAAGTAGTGAGTAAACTGTTTTAATAACAACTCCATATATAAATATATACTACTGTTAAATTAGGAGTCAGTTTATCTGTGCTGAAATGGCAGAAGGTTTAGGGCACATGTTGACCAAATGTGCTTAAATTTCTTTTAATATATTCTAGATTATGTATTTGTTAATGCCTAATAACAAATATGTTAATCACTAAACTTTAATGTGGATTTGTAAGAAACTGCTCCTTGACATCGATGCCGTCATGCATCTGCTGTGACAATACAGAGTCTCATCCATATGTTCTCACATATGGATGCAAAATTTTAACAGAGAGAAAACAACAGTCTTCATTAGTCTTTATACTTCTTTGTTTGTTAACACTAAAGAGATATTAAAAAACGTGTAACTGAACTGATTTTGTTGCAAAGTAAATCTTAACTTAAACCCTTCTCTTTTTGCACACTTTTTTGACAATAAGCCACGTACGTGCATACCTACACAAAAACACCATGAAGACACAAGCACACAATGTACTCACATACATGCACAAGCTCATGCACACACTGGTAAGTCACTTTCATGTGAACTATACTTCCAAGCAGGGAGCAAAAAACTTTGCTAACCACAGTTTGCCCTTGAGCAGATAACTATGTTTGGTTTGCTAGATTTTGGACTTTATGTTCAGCGATGCCCTGGGAAAGAAATGTTCTTAAGTCACGTGGAGCAACAGAGCAACAAGCAACGGGCTTTGTCATGAAGTCATTTACAACCACTGTACGCTTAATGAGTGCTAAAGGTTCATTTTAAAGTTAGACCTGAAACTTGTAGTTAGAACTAAATTAGGTGACCCTGAATCATCCCTCAGTTATGCTGCCCCTATGAAGCACTGATCACTACTCTTCCACTGCTGTCTTTTTCACTCTTAAAACATTTTTTTTGCAACTACTGCATGATGTTATCTTTTCTCTATCCTCTTGTGTAGCTTGTCTTTTGTCCTGTTCTCTTTTATCTCTTAATGCTCCTGTTTTCTCACTTCTCTTTGCCATTTGCTTCCACCACTGCTGAGAACTCACAGTGTATCTCTGTGGTTCTCTCGCTAATATTGTATGGTCTACGATGTTACCTCAAAACATAAAGCAAATTGGGACAAGTGCTGCTGTAAGCATACTGGCTGCTTTGTAAGGTACGTGGGATAGTACCCGGTTGGACCCCATTTTGCCTTCAGACCTACTTTAACTCTTCATGGGATAGATTAATTAAGATTCTGGAAACATCCTTGACATTTTCTTCTGTCTATTCATTTCAAGGCTATAGTTGGGCTCAAGCCTATCCTGGGACAAGGTACACCCTGGACAGGTGGCCAATTTATTGCGAGGCTAACACTAACAGGCAGAATGCTCTCATTCACAGCTACAGCCAATTTAGCATCACCAATTTACCTAACATAGACTGTGGGAGCAGTACCCACACCGGCATGGGAGAACATGGAAAGTTCCCATAAAGGTCCCACTTCCTCTGAGATTATGTCCATATTGACAAGATAACATCACGCAGTTGCTGTGAATATCCCATTCCACCACATCCCAAAGGTGCTCTGTTGTGTTGAGATATGCGGCCATTTGAGTACAGTGAACTCACTGTCATGTTAAAGAAACCAGTCTGGCTTTTGGTAAGCCAGTGGGAATTGTAGCCTCAGTAGGTGACAGAAGAGGCACCTGATGTGCTTAAACGTTCTAATTTGTCCTGTTTTCCATTCAGAAATGTTCATCTGCATATCTTGGTTATGATAAGCAGTCACTGGAGTTAACTGATCACTTCCTATCCCTTCCCTTCCAAAGCAGTCTGGAAGCAGTCTTCTTCTCTGACCTCTGGTGTCAATAAGGAATTTTTGCTCAGAGATATGCTGCTCCCTGGATATTTTCTCTGTTTTGGATCATTCGCTTTAAACCCTAAAGATGGCTGCGTGGGAAAATCCCGGCAGATCAGAAACTGAATTACTGAGACCCGCCCATCTGGCAATAAAACCATAACACGATTAAAGTCACTTAAATCACCTTTCTTCCCCATTCTCAGTTTGAACTTGACCAGGTCTACATGCATAAATACAGTGGAAGCCACATAATTGGCTGATTATATATTTGTGATAATGAGCAACTGAACACGTGCACCAAATAAAGTGACTCGAGAGTATATAAACAAAATTCCAATTTAAAAACCAAAATAAATGTTTAAAAAAAGAAGTTTGTGGAAACGTTACATTTTCAATCAGATCATACTCACTGTATTTTTTACATTAAACTAAAATGGCTCAAAAATGAAAACAATCATGAATAGGTCTACAGTGGTATGAAAGTGAGAAGAAAAAAAAACATGGCTGGCGGGAAGATTTGTGGTGTTCACTGGCCATCGATGCCCTCATTCTTTCATCGTGACGTAACGTTGCATATGACCTCAAGCGGCTCAGATGACATAATTGCTATCACCTGGATGATGCCCAGGCATTCCTGAGGCTGTTCACTGCAGAGTAGACAATAATCAGTATCGTCATCAGCATACCAAAAACATTCTACACTGTTAAGGATGTGAGAAATGAGACAAAATGCTCTAACACTACTGCTAAAGGATTTCTGTGCATGCTTTTCTTTCTTGGCTGCCTCTGGGGACTTTGTCTGGGTCACAGTGACCCGAAGTCCTGTGGGAGTTTTACAAGCCGCAGCAGTAAAGGGAGTTTGCAGTTTACTAGTGACAGCAGCAGTTTTATCGTTTAACTGATTTTTTCTGTCAGAGTGGAACAGTAGAAATTCATTAATGGTCATTAATGGCATTCCTGTTGATGTGTAATTAAATACATTTGGGAAAAGGCCTCCTTGATTTCAAAGGCCATAGTGGTATGCTGCCATCTGCAGTTGTGTGCATGGGATACAGCACACTCTTTCTATCTCCTTGTTCGTGTGCTTTTGTAAAGTTCCACATGCAGGTGTGTGATTTTGTATTTTCGAAACCTGACTGTCTGTATAACTGATTTTATCTGTGTTTTATAGGTGCACAGTTACATCGCACGCCTGGTAAGGAAAAACATTGTACTCGACCTTTTTAAAGTCTAGTGAATAAACGATACAGCTGCTCATGACCAAAATGCCTGTTTTGATGTCAGATGTATTCTATTGACACACACACCTGAAATGATCATAAAATATGCTAAATTATTTATGTAGATTCAAAACACATATGAATTACAAATACTTACTTGGTACTCTACCTAGCAATAGTTAGGTAGAGTTTTGAGGTATCGCTACTTTGCTTCAGTATTTATTTTTCTGAGAATGTCAACAGTGCTTATTGTGATAATTCAAGTTAAATATGCTAGCTTTGTGTTATTCAAAGGTTACATGAAAATACTAGGCAATTTAGTGCAGGCTAAATTGCCCTAAAGTACTGTGGTGAAGTTTACAGTGATGCACTCTGTTGGACTGGTGCAGAGTGGCTGTGGTGTTCATGGTTAATCATGGTGATTAAATTCATTCACTGAATTCCACTCTTATATTAGCTTTATACTGTCAAGGGGTGGGAAATCAGCCATGATGGCTCATGTAACATGTGCTCATGTCTTGCTGAATTTAGTTGACTATCCACAAAGAGCAGCAGCACAGCTCAGCTGATCATAGCTCATACACAAAGTCTACTTAAACTCCCAATAAAAATTACTGTGACATGTATAAGTGATTTTCTTTTCCCATGCTGCACCACTACAACCAATCTTTGGGTTCCTGCACCTGCTGACTCCCACTTTTACTCCTCACTGTACTAATTTCTTTGTTTAGGTGCGGAGACAGTCACTCATCTACAATTCAGCCAATGTTAAATAGAGCTTTTTTTTTTCTTTCCATTTTTCTTTCTCGTTTTGTCATCTATATAACAGATACTCACGGTGAGTACATTAAGAATTAGGATTCGAATTTAAGTTGAAGTAAAGTATTGTATTCCTTTGTGTAAATGCTGTTTTCTCATCAGTTAGCTTGGCAAACTGTGAGAACTGAGATTAAGTATTTCCTGCTATTCATGTTTTTACTCTAACAACTCATTCTTCACTTTTTCAAACTGCAGATATATTTTTGTGGAAATCCTTACTGTCCCTTCTTGTTTATACCAAGAACTGTTGAGTATTTCTCGATCCTTGTGATGATTGTTCTTTTTAACCGATTCTATAATACGCTCAGTTATCAAATGATTCATGTAATGTCTCTACATGTCATTGAACACTGAACATATAATGCAACAAAATGTAAAATTTAAACCACTAAACTGTTGAACTTTGGCACGTTTTTCCTCATGGAAGGATGTTGTTCCGAAGTGTCTTGTCCCTTGTGAATGGTCAATGAATAATAGGGAATAGTGAGCAGAGAACTGTTGTCCAGCCCTCAGGCCACAGTTTGGAATGCAACTTTAATAGGTTAATATAATGATTCACAGGAAGCTATGCCTATCTGATAGACAAACAAGAATTGAAAGTCTTTCTCTTTTTTAGGGGCAGACTTGAGAGTAGTGGAAGAAGAAGAAAAGATATACTATACTCACATGGCCTGGAACATTGAGCACAAACACAACCAGGCGTGGTCATGTATGCCTCATCGTTGCTCCCACAAAGGTCAGGTGTAGGTTACGTTGAGCTTTCCGACCTCAATATAAACGCTACCACAGTTACTTTACTCCTACAAAAAGATTTAATAGGTAAGAACAGAGAGCCGTAACCCACAAAAAGTTAAGTACATTTATTCAGTGGAAAAGATACTAGAAACTTCTGTTTCTTCCATAACTTTCTTAGTCTAACTCATCACTTCTGTTGTTGTTGATAATATTTCCGTCACAAGGAAAAATGCTGATATGCGGGCTTGCCCAGCAGCAAACCACGCTGTGGGACACTGTGTACATAACCACTCAGTTGTGACTAAACAAGCCCCGTAGGCGACCAAACCAGAAAACCTTATCAGCTGCGATCTGTACGCAAATCTACAGAAAATAAGGCAAAGTTAAAAAGGTCAGCCATAAAAAATGTTTAACTTCAGTTTGAGTTATTTGCCAGATTTTTCATGTCTTGTCACCTGATTATATTTATAATGCTGTCTTACCTTATTAGGTGCTAGGTTTTACTAAGAAAGACTAAAGTCAAATAGCAAAAATAAAAATGAAATAGAAACAAAGTAAAGATTTTAAAAAGAGGCTTTAGAAAGAGAGGCAGGGCAATCATGATGCTTACCTTTAGGAACACACAGGATCTAATTTGTTTTATTTTATTTATTTTTTTTAACTCCAACACTGATGCTTGTATAAATGGTTTTAACAAATTCAAACCTTGCATATATTGTTCTTAAAGGCCACCTTGACATCTTAACATAATACTGCCAAACTAAAGGGTGAATGTGGCAATAGTATAACACAATAGCCCTGTCCACACAAGCATCAGGAATAGATGTGTCTACATATTAGACATTTGATCCATGTAATGGGGTTATGGTGAACTGGAGAGAGAGAGAGCACTCAGATGTTTTTATGGGGCTTGCAGCATTAGCATACTAAAGCCCATTTGCAGATGGAAAACTAAATTCAGCTGTGCATGAGTATTTCCTGAATGTCTCTATGAATAAAGTCGCCCACCATATTGCAGTAGACTTGCAAGCAGTGGAATTCTGGCCACATAAAGTTACTATTACAGAGCCAAGGATCTCTCTCATCCTCGTTTGATGGAGAAAAATAACATGAACTGTGGCCACAATGCCACAGTAGACAGGCTACTGTAGGCTCCGCATGTCAGTCTTCATTTTACAGTAGCACAGCTAGAAACATTCAAGGTCTTTTGTTCAGTTTGGCAGTGATCATTAAAGCCATACAGTGAAAACTACCTGCATTTTAAAACGCCCCTCAAAGAGTGACGCAAACATTCCTTGCCATTTCCTTCCCCCCGCTTACTGTACGTACAAGAAACATATTAGAAAAGGCATAATCGGTCTTTTTTCCACCTAAAAAAAACTGCACGCGTAAAGTCAAGTGTTGGACGGTGGCAACAAGTGGTGACCTAACATGATGACATCATCTTATTTTGACAGTTGCCCCATTTAATGTGGAAACGATTAAAGAGGAAGACAAAGAGGGATTTCACCCATTACCCATTAAAGTTAACCACCAAATTACATGGGATTTTATAGGCCATAAATAAGAAAATGATGCTGGATTTTGCCCTCCTCTAGCCACTGTTGAACCTCCCCTGTGAGTGTGTGTGTGTGTGTGTGTGTGTATGTGTGAAGTTCAGAAGGAGAGTCCTCGCCACGGGACTCACCCGACTCACTGCAGTAGACGCCGCACACCAGTACACATTCAGTAGAAGTTTAAACAGCAAACTGGGGATAAAATGCAAAACACACACACACACACACTCATACGCACTCATTCACTTTCAACATACTGTACTAAATTCAAGGCTATTAAATTACAGTCCCTTCTTGCCAGCCACCCCTGGCAGGGATCATGTTAACAGTGCCGACTGTTGAATGCTGTAATTCCTGGAAAGTGATGGGCAGGCTCTTTACAGTTTATTATCTCGCGCAGCTCCCTCTCATCCATCCTTACAGCCATCACAGCAAAAGATCTCTCAGCACTTTCACCATTGCACCACTCATTCTCTCGGCCATTTGGTTGCGATTTACTACCACAGACGTTTACAGCAAATTGTTCCTTCCTCTCCTTTTTTTCTTCATCTCTTCTTCCCCCCGTATTCCCTTCCCATTCTGATCTGTAATATGGTATTTCATTGTGTTTTGTTTGTTTCACCGTGACTCCTTTCATCTCCCAGTCTGTCTGGCCTCATATCATTTTTAAAGTGGACCCAAATGCTTTCCCTGGCAGTTTCTAGCATGTGCTTCCAGTAAGTCTGAGACATAAATCGAATATTTGAAAAAAGACAAATAAATACAAGTGTAAATATCCTCTTGGAAATGGCCTTAGCAACTTCTGTGTATAATTAGGCTGTCTTCTGTGAGTGCACCATATGTGTCTGTTTGTGTGTATGTGTGCCTGTTACCGCGTGTGCGTGTGCTGTGTAGGGGGGTGGGGGTGGTGGGGTAAGACGCAAGATGTCAGCAGTTGTGTTCGTGTGTCTGCTTTAAAGTGACTAAATGCCCTTTTTAACCTATGTGTGAAATATTCCTAGCGGGGCTGGAAATGACTTAGAGTCCCTGAGGTGTCAGTAAACGGGTCGGTGTCGGCAGACATCACAGTAACCACCCTCTGACTACTCAACACTCCTACACCTCCAGCGCGAGCATGATTCGCCCAACAAAAGCTACGGGTTGGCATTTATCATATGGCATCGTGCTTAAGTGATTCACTGCCGTCTGGCTGCTATTCCAAATTAGCTTCCAGGAACACAAGAGAACAACAGATAGAAAAAGAGAGAAAGAATGACATAGTTGGCATTGGAAAGATGATTCACAGAAACCAATTGTGAATGTCATAATCATGATTAGATGACGGGGCAACCCCTCTGTTTTTCCTTCTGTTGTTTGTTTGCGCACATGTATGTGTAGGCGTGTGTGTGTTTGATCATATACCAGAGTATGTTTTATGCCAGTGTCGCCAGTGAGTTGGCACATTTTCTGTGTTTATGTGTGGGTATTGTGTCTGGATCTAGTGGTCATTGTATTCCAGACATGTGGTATATTCAGGACTGAGTGAATCACTCCTGCCAGCATGTGTTGTCTACCTCTGCAGTCTCTGAGAGGTCCGATTAACACCACACAGCTGACCCAACCCGGAACTGACCAGGCTGGACCCGATCTGACCACACCTCCAGAAATACACCAGAGACAACAGGATGAAACCAAAACAGGGGAAGCAATCGTCCCTGCTACAAATAACAAACATCCCATCAGAGACAAAAATATTTTTAACTGACCAAAACAATGTGCCATCTGTTTTTGCAGTAATATATTTATGACCGATCTCGGAGGTGCCACCGTGATAAACCGTAACTGCAGAGCTAGACATGAAGACAGAGTTCATCTTAACTTTGTAAGCTACTCTTTATTTGCTCATATTCACAGTGGAGAGAATTCTTAGTTCATATTAATAATCATTGTGAAATACTAAGATTTTATTGTTCTAATTTACTCTTCCCAGAATACCTCTCTCAAGAGGCAAAGGGAAAATATGTTTGTCCAGTCTCTAAACTGAAATAGTCATTTAACTGAAACTGCCGTATTTGTCACTTAATGGTTGAGGTAAGCTTAAAATAAATTGGCTCGCTCTGACCTGTGTTTCAACTTTTTTCATTTTTTTTTTTTAACTTCAGCAGTCAGATCTACTTTATGCAGCAAATCAGGCAGGTATGTAGCATGAGGCAGGGTTCTCTCTCAAGTCCCTTTTTCATTCTTCATGCAACAATTCCATCATTTCCTGTGTTTCACCAAGTGCAATACTATGAGTGCCTTTATGAGTAAGTGCAGCCTTATCATTTACACAATTTTTACCTGGTGTTGTAGAGAAAAAAACCAGCCAGGACGGCGGTAGTAGTTGATTAATGTCATACGAAATAGCTACTTTCAAGTGTACTGAATCTTTCAAAGCTCTCTAAATAGTCAAAGACTTATACAAACACCAGCTATGTATACGTCAGCTAAAAAGAGAACAAAGTTATTGTGTTAGAGGCACACCTTTTGAAATAGCCCTCATTTTGTTTTGTGTTTTAACTTAATAAAAGCCTCCCTTTGTTCTGATTGTTGCTGTGGTTTGCTATTAAGACAAACTCAACACTTCCTTCATCTGTTTAACATTAAAAACCTTCCCGTGGTTAGTACACATAATTGCTTTGCTTCCCCAGAGTGCTTTTATTGTGAAATATCTTCAGTTTTATCACCTACATCTTACCAAAAATGACACATCCAGAAAGGCACAGTGAAGTAGTAATGAATGAACTGGAGAGAAAATCATTTTCTGTCAAAAAAGAAGCTCATGATTGCATTGCATTGATGGAATTAGTACTGTGGAAATAAGCAGCTCATTATACTAAAATGATCCTCCAGCCAAGACAGTCATTTTTTCCTGTTCACCGTGCACTTTGTTGGAGCTGTTTTTTATTTGTTCAATCCAGCCAGCAGTTGTTGAAGATTATCTCAGGAGCAACAGACATAGAAGAAAACAAGCATTTTTTTTGGTGGTGG
>VUQG01016844.1:0-10475 GCA_015106755.1 Etia nguti | reverse complement strand
CAAGCCCTGGCAAGATTCCACTCCTATCTCACCACATGCTCCATTCAATGCTTGAAGTAGATTTTCCTGTGTATAAGGGTTTCGGTCGTATACTTTACATCTCCATGCTGAGAAAAACTCCTCAATAGGGTTCAAAAAGGGAGAGTACGGTGGAAGAAACACATTGATAAAATGCTGCTCATTGTGAAACCAATTGCGTATTCGTGGACCTCGGTGGAAGCTCACATTGGCCCAAGAAGATGGGATTTCTTCTCCTTTTTGCTAGATTCAACATGTATGTTGTCTTCTATATTTCACTGCTGTATTTCATGCAGTTGAATTGCATTATTCTGATGGACCATATCCACAATAAGTGTCTCCATCCTTCAATTCTAAACAAAATACCATTTAGTTATAAGTATACTTGTATGCATAGCACATGTATACATCATACTATTTCATTTACAGAATTAAAATTAGTTTGTTGTATACAGAGAATCTTTGAGCTTGACTCAATGGTTAGGCCTCATGAATACATCTTCGTGGATAAAGCTGTATTCAATCTAGCAAAAAGCAGAAGAAGGGGTTGCAACATGTGTTTTCAATTTTGAGTGGTAGTGTGTTAATGATGAAAACAGTGTGTTAGTTGTGTTTCACTTCTGTAGCCTGTGTGCACCATTCTGGGTAAAAGTGCACCACACTGCTAAATGTGTTTTGTGTTTGAGAATATGTTTAGAGTTTTGGTAAATGGGAGATTCAGATTTGAAAATTGTGTCCTAACCAGATGAATAGTGTTTAATATTTCGACAACTGTGGGATTGATTTGATGAAAGAGTTTTTATAGTTGACAGTTTAGTTTTTACAATTGGATTTAGTGTTTTAGCAATTCAGAAAAACTGTAATATCTGCACTAAGGCCTCTGAGAGACTCTAAATCAGGGGTGTCAAACATAAGGCCTGGGGTCCAAAATAGGCTCAGCAAAGACTCCAGCCCGGCCAATGGGACTACTTTGGAAAATATGAAGGGCATACATTTTTAGACTTTTAACTGTATTTTCATACGTTTTACATCTTTTCCGGCTAATAAAGACCTCCCCCACAGCTGTTCATACTACACCAAAGTAGTAAAGTGACAGATAGACAATTAAATGATTTTTAAAAAATTCTTGTTTTCAAGAATTTCAGTTACAAAATAAAGTTTTCATCAATCAGCAAAAACTTAATGTTTTATACATCTGTGCAGTGAGCTACCAGACCTTTTTTGCAATTTATCATATCTTCTTATATTAAGATATCTCATATTTTTACACTGCAATAAAGTGGAGTCAGATCAGGATCAGAAACATCTGCACTGGGTCTGTGTTATGTAACAAATCTGTTACATAACACAGACAGGTGTGTCATTTTCTTGTCTGTTATTTGGTTCGCTCTGCCCATCAGTTTGGTTTAACCTCTATTGTTTCTCCACAGAGCAGGAAAAGTGTCCTGCAGCTGTTTTAGCAAAAAGTAAAAATAAACAAAATAAACAACAATAACGACAATAATAATAACAATAATAATAATAAGTAGAATTTAAGTAGAACTATGTTAGATTTGTGGAAAGTGTGCTTGTCCTGTGTCACTTGCATGAACAGTTTGTGCTGTTCTTCTTAAATGCTGTGTTATGTACTGGGATTCAATTTGATTCAAACTCTGAATTCTGTTTTACATTATTTACAAAAATGTGTACCAACTGATTTAAGTTAAAGTAGATGGAAAATGAAATAAAATCAGGTATAGTCAAAAATATATGGAAACAGCAGGTACTGACGTTTGTGGAAAAGAAAGATGAAAAAGCTCTAGTGACAAAGCTGGTGCTACTTAGCTCTGTGATTTTCTTTTCATTTAAATTATCCCATTTCATATCCACACATAAGATGAAAGATATATTTTTTTTACACTACTGATCTTTTTACATAGCATGAATTTAAGTTAATGTAACTTTAAATGTAACATTAAATAAAAGCATGTCCTTTGATGAGTCAGAAACATGTCACTTTGATAGATTCGATAAGTCAGCTCTCTAATCTGTGACGGATGAACCGTCATCCCTTAGTAGGATTCAGAGTCCCTATTGAGGGTCCCTATTCCCTCCCTTGCAATAGGTCTAGGCTGCTGGGGGATTCCCATGATGCATTGAGTGTTTCTTCATCTGTCACGTTTTTTACCCACTATGTGTTTATACACCTCTCTGCATTTAACCATTAGTTATTATTAATCTGTGGCTCTCTTCCACAGCATGTCTTTGTCCCCTCCCCCCAGCTGGTTGCAGGAGATTGCCACCCCTCCCTGAGGCTGGTTCGGCTGGAAGTTTCTTCCAGTCAAACTGAAATTTTTCACTTCCACTGTCACAAAGTGCTTGCTTATAGGGGTCATATGATTATTGGGGGGTTTTCTGTTTTCATTGTGCAATCTATCTTAATCTGTGTGTCCTGTGTTGCAATCAAAAATGGCAAACAGATTCCTGTAAGCAGTATGGATTACAAAAGCTCCTTCCTCATACTAAAATACTGTTTACTTCTTCAAGAACTTAATAAGTTTAACTTGATAAAATTACAACTGAATATAAAACTAAACACAGCCATGTGAAGGACTGGGTAAATGCTGCAGGGTTAGATTTTTTTATCTGGAAGAATCAAAATACAGACGTCATAACACTTAATAACACAAATGAAAGCATCTGTGTGCCAGCACTTCTCATTTTAACGTAATTTCCTGACCTTTGTTTTTATCTTTCAGTTTCAGCACTAATCTTTCACCCCACTGTAGTTCTTCTCACACAGTACTGTACATTGCATATTTTAAGTATATACAGTAGACAAGGCTAAACAACCCTGTTTTGATTGGGAGAAGATTTACTTTTAATAATGTTATATTAATAATCCACACCATCACTGTTGAATAAATTATTTAAAAGCTGAACCTTTATCATTTTTGTTATGTTAGAGTTACAGATTTTTTAATAAATTACAACTCTGTGCTTTACACATTTGCCTAACAAATGAAAGGTTGATGGTTGATTTCCATGAGGAGACACAAATCCCTTTGAGTGTGTGTCAGGAAGTCAATCTATTAGTGAGCACTGAAAGCGCTTTGACTGAATAAGCTGCATTTATCCATTCATAGACACTCACAAATTCATGAAGGGCATATTGTATTTTCATTTATGTTTGCATATCTGATTTAATAAATGCACCTATTTCCCACAGACACACTATAAAATGAGGAAGAAAATACAAAGCATTGTGAAAGCTAGGCAATAGTTGGCACAAGCAAAAGAGAAAATAAACATGTCTACTTTCATTTACCGCTCATAACCCTAACAGCAGCTCATTGAAAACTGCACTGAATCTAGCCTTTAAACATTTGTCAGCATCCTGATTTCACTCAGCACAATGACGTCTTCGGTGGGATTATTCATTTTGCTTCTCACTCGTGCAGCCTCAGCAGGTATGTATGTTTACAATCCAACAGTTTTGGCAGCTGCAAGACTTAAAATATCTGAATAATCTAAGTTCATTCAAGTTTTCCAATTTCAATTCCAATTTCCAATTATTAAATTCATCTTCATTAATTTATTAAAACATGTGCCATATGTGCACATACAACATTTTTTGAATAGAAAGCCTTTGTTACAAATCCTTTTTTCAAAGCCAAAGTAAATGTTTAAATGAATGCCGGTCTGTAACAGCAAATATATTTCTCTCAATATTCCAACAGCTCCAGCTGTTAGTGCTCCGGCTGTTAGTGCTCCAGCACCGACAAGAAATACAAGTAAGAAAATGTCAATGAGGAAAATCTATCTTTCAATTTTTATTGTATTTTTATTGTTAGACAAATGGAAGTAATTAAATGTAACATGATCTTTTTTTTAGTCCAAAGCAGGGGTAGCATATTCATAGTCCAATAGCAGTCCTGCAGAGAGCTCTGATGTACAAAATATGTGGAACAACCAGTCTGTTAGAAACTATTGCTTACGCTGTTGTTGGTCTGTCAGCCAGCCATGGAGAAGAGCGAAGTTCTAACATGCAAAGAACTGAAGTGAAACGAAGTTTTAAAAAAACAATGAAGTGCTCAGCCACCATCTGTGCTTTATATGCTGAACTTTTGCTTCTATTAGGAGCCCGTCACAAACGACCGAGCTCCTCAGCCTTTAAAGCTTAATTATAGATAGATAGAATCCAGAAACCCTCAACCTTTTTTTACTGCTAAAAATTCTGCCCATCTATTCTTTACATTCAGAAGTTATGAACAGAATTCATTAAACATAATGTGATTTGATATGCTTGTGGTATATACTACTAGCTGAAACAAAATGGCAATTTAAAAAAAAAATGCAATCAGGAAATGCTAAGGCAGTGCTTCAAAACCCACATAAAATATAAGAAAATAACATTAAACTGAATTTAACCTTACTTTAATATTTAATGTTTTCATTTTCTGCAATAAATAATTAAATTTTAAAAATCAGCAATTACATCTAACCAAATTGTTATTTAGTTTGAATCTTGGATTAGTAGAAGTTCAACAACAGAGGAGATTTTAAAAAGTGTTTGAGTATTTTAACATTTGTCACAATATTCCAACAGCTCCAGTGGACACTGATTGGACACCAACAAGTAAGAAACAAGTCAAAAAGTCAAATGAAACTAAATTTGCTCTTAGTTGTAAATGTTGAATTTCAATTTATTAACTGTATTTATTTTATTTATTTTAATGTCCGTTTTAAGTTGTTGTATTTTTATTTTCAGAAACTCAAAGAAAAAATCTTTCTTTTTGTGTGATAAATATAATTATGCTTTAAGTGTAATGCCAGATGAGATTAAACAGAAAAATAGTATTTACATCTAGTCCAGTTCCTCATCAGATAATTAAGTGAATGTTACACTAAAAGTTGTTCAACAACAGAAAATTAAGGATATTTGACCCAAATGTGATTAAGACCATTCTAACATCATTCTAACGTCACAATATTCCAACAGCTCTGATGGAAACTGCTCGGACACAAACAAGTGCACGTGAGAAAAAATGTCAAATGTGTTAAATTAATTTACTCTTACTTGAAAATCTCTTTGTTCCTTAGTTGTATTTTTATCTTTGGGCAAAAATCAATTAATTGTTTTTAAAGTATGGGATTTCTTTACTTTGAAAAAAATTGACTATTTTTTAATGTTGTCTTGAAATAAAACATCTCTTCATTTCACAAATGGGCATGGAGGGCCGGAGTGTCGCACTTTACATACAAATGTATTTGTAATCACATTACTTAAAGTCAGCTGGGCATATTTTTTTATCTGAGTGCATTAATTTCATTCAAGTAAAAAGTTTTTTTTTCGAACCAGTTCTTGTGTATATTTTTAGGTCCTCAAGCTGGCATACACCTTAACGGTGGCATCATCGCTGGCATTGCCATTGGCATTTTCGCTGTTATGACGACGATCGTAATAGCCTTTTATGTAATAGCCCGGAAATGTGGTAAGTTTATTTTTTGCATTTGGGAGTTTGTTTGTTTTTTATTATAGCTCATCTTGTTGTGTGCTACATGTGTAGATATCAGCTACTTTGTTATTATTACAATTAAACAAACCAAAAAGAACAGGGAAAAAGGGGAATATACAACAAAAGAGTCACTTAATTTTTTTATGATTATTATAAGAAGGTAAAAAAAAAAAAATTTTAATTGTCAAATCTGCTAACCTGTAACACAGTTAATGTGCTACTTTTATTAAAATGTGTTCAAAAGAAAATGTATCATCATCTCTGAGTTTGTTTTAAACTAATATTCAGCTTTGTGTGTATGTGTGTGTAGGTGCAACAGACAGCGAAATCACAAGATTTTGCGAGATACTTTGCTGTTGTTTGCGCTGTTGTCTGGTGTGCTTTCAGATTGTGATTGCCATAATGGAAGATATCGAGTAAAAGAGTTTGCTCTTTGCTCTTTTAGATATTGAAGATTTTTCCTTCATGCTGTTTTTATTAAATCTTTTTTAACATCTGTTGTGCTGCACATGTTTATGCTTGTATGTTGTAATCCAACACAATTTCTATTTCTGTCAAAGAAAGACCTTAAAAGCTGAAGAACTGCCATTTCTTCTTATGTTTCACCTACAGATGTTTAAGAAGTTAATGAAACTAAGTGGCATTTATGTTGTGGTTTTCTACAATTAGTGAACACACAGCTGTGTGGTTACTACAAGCAACATTCACACAGGCCCACACATGCATACAGCACTTTCATAAAGTCACTCCTCAAGAGATTTTCCAGGAATTTTCGTGACATTTTCCATGAAATAGTCCAAATCAGCCGTGCTCACGTCACATATTCAAATATGAGGGCAGCAGCAGATACTTGGCCAGGCAAAACTTAAGCAAGCTGTCGGGTCTGTTGAGTCTAAAAATATATCCTTCTCACCTTCATGATTCTATTACTGTCCTTATTTTTGTCCATGTCTGGCATTCAAATAATATCCTACACTTTAATCAGTCATCATATTTTTGATGTTGCATTTTACATTAATGCTGCATTTTGATTGCAAAACTACTTTCATATTCAAAACAACTTTACTTTTGACTCTCTTTGTTGACTAGAGCTGAGCAGCAAACCAGCAGGTGGTGCAGTTGTACATTTTATATTTATGTTACATTTTGGGATATTGGCTCCTCAGAACTTTCGTTCCATTATCATTTAAAACAGATTTTTAGGCAGCATCTTTAAATCTTTGGTTCCAAATCATCTCAAATAAACGCTCAAACCAGGCTTTAAAATACCAGAAACACACTGAGCCAAAAATTGGTCCACCCCCAGGATCAGGTCCCCCAGCACAAACAGAGTAATGTAGTGTATGCTGTTAAGTGGCAGGAGGATTGCCATGATTTATACATCAGGAAAATATAGACACCAAACCTTCATGTTGCAAATGCTGTTTTCTGTGTTTATCTTTCACCTGTGAATTTATTTTGTACTTTTTTATTTATTTATTTTTAATCAATTTTACTTTGTGTGTTTGCCCTTTTTTATTGCTTTAGTGTGAAAAAACATTTTTTTTCTTTGATGATTTGTTCTGTGTCATGGAGAAAGCCTCCCTTCCCTGAGCATGTTTCTGTTGGAGGTTTCTTCCTGTTGAAAGGGATGTTTTCCTTCCCACTGTTGCCAAAGCGCTAATAGGGGATCAAATGGTTCTCTGGGTTTTCTCTGTTTTGTTTGTATTATTGTACAGTCTTTACCTTACAATATAAAGCACCTTGAGGCACCTTCTGTTGTAATTTGGCACTATGTATATAAAATTAATTGAACTGAACTGTGTCCCACAGAAATAAAGATGTAAAACTGAATTTATCTTATGGACATAAAAGGATCAATTTTCTACAGTTTCACAACTTTTATATTGTTCTCGTTTAAAATGCACTCACTTTATAGTAAATTACTCATATTAAGAAATGGTGCCATACAAAATATATAATATTCATATAATATAATGTTTAATATAGTCGTATCAGAGGTGTCTCCTTCTTATAATAATTCATTAGACAGTTTTAAGCATTTTGGGAAACAAAAGATTTTTTTGCTTGACATTACGTGTTAAAGCACCGATCAGCTTTGTCTACTCATTAATCAAAGAGTGTCAGAATTAACTTTTAGACTAGTTGAGTTTCTGCAGTTTTCCTTCCCAACCACTCTCATCTATGCAACTGCAGATTTCTTTCTACAACAGATAATTCTTACACAGCCAAAATCAAACTCTCTGTATCCAATATTTTTCAAAAGGTATTTTGGCGAGAGTATACTCTTTTTGTATCTGCATTAAGAGCAGACACTTTATTTTGGGAAGGCAAATAGTAGTTGGACTAGTTGAGGATTTGAACTCAGGACCTCTTGTGCTCCTCACATCTCTGCACACCAGGTGCTGTCTTCATTCATCCAGTTTCTTTCCTCCTCAGCTAAAAATATTCACCTGTAAAACTAAATAAATACAAATAAACCTACAATAAAAGACCAAAGAAGCTTCAGGTAAGTTACTTATGTCTTGCTCATTATTTTCATACACATTAATAATCATGACTTGAGTAAAGCAAAAAGAATTCATGGTTTTTGTGGATCCCATGGATTCCTGTTCATCTTCTTTTTATTATCTTATTTGCACATAGTTTTGTTGGAGGTGCAAAATTTTACGAAATTCTCATTCTTGCAGTCTGTTTTTTGAAGAAGACAAAGCTTTGTGTTGCAATCAAAACTGACAAACAGTGTGACTTACAAAAGAGCCTCCCACATGTTAAAATACTTTTTTCTTCAAAACTTAATAAATCTTAAGAGCTTGAAAGAAGGAGACTGGATTTCTTAAAGTTTTTTGAAGACCTTTCAGCTCTCATCCAAGAGGTTCATTAGTGAGCCCTGAAAGTGCTTTTACACAATAAGCTGCATTCATCCATTCACACACACTCACAGATTAATGAAGGACTTCCTGTACTGTACTTTCATTTATGTTTACACACAGACTTATTTTCCATTCTGCTATTAAAAGATTAGGAAATAGAGGTTGGCTAAAAAAAATTTACACACCACTGAAGTCTTTTTCCACAGACACACTATAAGGAGGAAGGAAGTATGGAGCATTGTGAAAGAGTGACACCAGTTTTCACAACCAAAAGAGAACATAGGCACACACAATCTTGTCTTTAACCATTTGTCAGCACCCTGATTTCACTCAGCACAATGAAGACTATGGCGGGTTTGTTAATTTTGCTTCTTACTTACGCAGCTCAGCAGGTATGTTCACTGGGAAACTGTTTCAATAACAGCAACGCTTAAAATAAATACAATTAAAGATATTACAAAGGGGTCAAATTCATATTCATCCAATGAAGATCTTTTAAAATATGTGCCACACACATCTCAAATTCTTCTTTCAGAGTTAAAGTGGAAGTAGGATGGAACAGCAAATAGTGAATATTAAACAAAGTCAGTACTTTCATATTTCTCTCAGTATTCTAATTGTTCCAGCTGTTAGTGCGCCAACCGATAAGAAATACAAATAAGAAAGGTCCAAGATGTGTATTTTCATTGTTACTTTTTTATTGTTAGACAAAAGCAAGTTATTAAATGTAGCATTTTTTAATAATTAACTAATAATTATTTCCATTCTTTTACACTTGGCTATAAACTGTACCAGCACTGGGGTTTGGGGTTCACCATTTTTAAAATCAAAGAGGTAACCCAGACTATGACAAGTACGAGTAAAAAGACATGTCAAGAAGTCAAATGAAGCAGAATTTACTCTTACGTTAAATGTCTGTTTTCATTTCTTGTAAATTTTTTTAGACAATCAAAGAACAGTTTTGAGAATAAAACTAATCTTTCTTTTGTGTATTAAATATAATTATATGATGCCAGCTGATATAAAAAAATTAAAAAAAGAATTCATTAAAGCAGTTGTAAATGTTTAATGCAGAAACTTTAAGTAAATATTTGGGAAAAAACATTTAACTGAATGTAATCTTAACCTCCATACTTGTCACTGTTCTTGTCACATCTCATTTAGATTACAGCAGTTCTCTTCTCTGTAGTCTACCTCATAAATCTCTCCATAGACTGCATTTAATTCAACATGCAGCTGCTCGTATTATATCCAGAATCAGATCCGTTGAACATATAACACCTGTTCTTAAACAGCTCCACTGGCTTCCAGTACACCTACATGTCAATTTTAAGATCCTGCTTCTTACTTTCAAAATTTAAAACTATGAAACCTTTATTACAACTTATAAACTAATATATTTTACACATAAGTATTCATTTAATTTAAGTAAAAGGATTGTTTTTCCGACCACTTCTGGCATTTATTCTTTTAGGTCCTCAAACTGACGTACACCTTAACGGTGGCCTCATCGCCGGCATTGTCATTGCTGCTGTCGCTGTTACTATGTTGATGGCCGTTGCCTTTATAGTATTAAGATGGAGACATGGTAAGTTTAGCTTATTTTTGCACTTGAGAGGTTGTTTTTTTGTATTACATGTTAATCACTTAGTTATTTGTATATTTAAAAGAAAAAACTAGAAGGGAAAAAAATGAATGGGCAAAAGAATAACAGTATTATATGTACCATGATTTCAAATACACAATATAATACATATTCAGATTTTATCAGTGTTTCTAATTTGACAAAGTGCATCAAAATAGCAACTAAATTATTTTATGATCATTTTAAGAAGGTAAATTATGAAAGGTATTTGTCAAATCTGCTAACCTGTAACACACTGAATGTGTTACTTTTATTAATGTCCAGGAGTAAATGCATCATCTCTGAGTTTTTTCTTAACTAACATTCACCTTTTGGTTACATTTCATCATTTTAGTCTTTCAGATGAATCTCGTGTTAATTATGCTCTGAAGGATATTTTTTAAGCTTCCTATTTATACAAAGTTACTACGTACCTATAAATTATCCATGCATGACTTTTTA
>VUQG01016843.1:0-13692 GCA_015106755.1 Etia nguti | reverse complement strand
GCCAAAAATATTTATCACAATATATATTTGAAAATTTGCGCTAACGATATAACTGATGATATAACTGACGATATAACTGACGTGAGACAAAATACTTTACAACTCCACAACTTTATTAGTGCAAAAAAAACCCATCAATGTATTTTCACTTAAACAAGCAGCTGTTTTTTATGTGCATTAAAGCTATATAAAAATGTAACAGTTTAAATGCAAATTTCTTGCTGACAGTTTAACCAAAAGGCATTTCCAGTGGAAATGGGCCGACATATCCTGAGCATAACCATGTGTAAAACTTAAAAAGAGGTTATACACACACAATATGGTAATATTATGTTGAAGCACAGTACATATTACTGCGCGAGGCTCCTGACTACGGTAGCCGTAACGCTCCGACAATCCATCAAGCGGTGCGACTTCGTAGCTTACCAAAGTCGTATTAAAACTAGTGCTGTCAACGTTAATGTCGTTAAAGTGATGTTAACGGCATTACCGCGTTAACGCGGCAAATCTTAACGAATTAACGCGGATCGCCCCATGCGTGGGGCTGGATGGCGCTTACGCCTTGACGCCGTACAGCCCCAGGTTTTTCGGCCCGCTTGCATGTTCTACCAAAAATTGTGCTTTGGTGGATATCTGACGGACGAAAACCAAACCAGTTCCACACTGCTGAAGTTGGCACCATTTTTACAAACCAATTCTGGTTCATCTGTTTCATTCAACGATCCGCTTTCGCCCTTCTCATTCTCCGTCGCCGCCATGCTTTTTCCGCCATGTGCGTATGAAAACAAAGGCACTGCGCATGCGCGTTTTACCCATATTCTATCGCGATATTTCATTTTCTTATCGTTGCCTAACATTATACTGGTATTACCGTGAATGGTATGATATGGCCCAGCCCTATTTGCGAGGGCAAACTACTGTTCCTGCCAGCCACAGCTTTCACCACAACCCCATCGGCTCTTGCAGATGGAAGCAAAACAAAGTACAACAGAGAACTCAGAAGACCAGCACCAATGTAGGATTGAAGACAGTGCAGGTACCTCTTCATTCTTCTAGGTAAACCTCACCACCCAAAAGTATCACTTTTATTCACATAACCTTGACCTGGACTAAACGGTAAGCTTTTTTCAGGAAAAGAACAGCAAATGTCAGCACACCACCATATTCACCTGTATCCACTTTCTTCATATAATCAATAAACTGTTTAGGTCACACACCACCAGGAAAATCAAACTTCTTTTTTTAATGTCCAACTAACATCATAAACCTAAAGCTTAAAACAATTATAAGACAGAGAAGAGTACTTGCATTCTGTAAAATGATAGCTTTTTTGCTTTTACCATTTGTCACTTTAGGAGTAAAAAAGCAAACCAAACTCATAGTTCTTGCACTTTAATGTCATAATAATTTGGCTGTAAATTGGATGCAATCATCAGCGGGTTTATATGCGGCTAAACACCACAGTCTGAGCTCTGGAATCTAAAACCCACAAGGGAAATCAAATCAGCGAGCCGTTTCAGGGCCTTAACCCAACACTGGTATCATTCTGATTATTGATAAAGTCAACTTTCTCATCTCTTGTTAGTTGCAGTCAACTTGTGTGACAACAGAGCTTCATAAATGTATGATGACGAAAAAGGTCAGCTGTACAGTTAGAATCTCTAACAATCAGTTTCACAACAGGAAAGCCCTTGTATGGAGGAAGTTCACGTTGATTACCTGGTCAGATACCAGACCACCAACTTCCAACCCCCCCCCCTGCCGCCACACCCCATGCGCCTCCCCTCACATCCAAGCAAAGCGCTAACCGCTGAAAAAGTGAGAGGAAAACAGGAAACAGCTGTTGAGGAGCGCCACGTCCCAGTCGTATTTCTCAACTCTCCTTGCAAACTCGCTCCTCTCTGGATGTCTTCCTGACGTTTTTTTTGTTTTGGATGTTCCCTTCTCTCTGTCATGTGGCACACATCGGTAGACTTTTAACAAAATAAGGGGCCCCAATATCTATCATGGTTCCACACTTGAGCATTAAAGCAGTGCAGGTACATTTTGCTGGGAATTTGCCAAAAGTGGTTTAAAACAGAGGTGGCTGGATGGTTTCCTGCTTGTGTTTCCACTGAACTCCCCTGCTGCTGCTGCTTTTGCTCGAGCCAAAACTTTGCAGATACAAAGAATGACTAAATGCCCCGTGATACAGTTTTATAAACTGTGTAGAAGAAATAAAACATTAAAGCACAGAGTGCAGAAAAAGCAGGGTGGCACACATTAACAGAGACGTTTGTGACTAAGAGAACAGATTCATCACCGATGTCCACTTTGGATCTTCTTTACCGATATAAACTATTTATACAGTTAAAGGGAGTTACAATGCCTTTGATGTACTTATCAACATATGTTGGATTAGTTATCAGTAGTGTGGATTTAAAAAAAACAACAACAACTAAAAATTAAAAACTGGTGTCGGTGACATGCAACAACTACCGCCCGGAAACTGCCATCTCCACCCAACAGATCATGATACTTCAACATCCTAAGAACTACATCCTGGAAGTACTGCTGACAGCACGGCACAATACTGGGCCAGCAAGATACATTGAAGTGCAAGTGAGTAAATCAGTGTGAACGTAATCCAAAGTATTAGTGGTCACATTAGGACTTATTTGTTATTAGGACATGTTAATGTTAGTCCCATATGTCCCACACAGGGCCAGAGAGCAGAGGGAAGTCCAAAATTTTACTACACCAAAGTGCCATGCATATACACACACAGTACTTCTATGATGATTATAAATTGGCAAAATTATCATAATTCATAATAGTCCCTCTGCATTACATCTTCCAAAAGCTCTGGCCTGTGAGCATCCAATCAAAGCTAATAATTACATTAGTCACATTGAGTTGGACTTATAGAGCTTTGTTAAATCTAATTTGTGACACAATTTCCGTGCACCTCCCTAGAAATCTAACTACATGTCATTTCCTCCTCCTTGAATGACTGGATAAGAAGCGGACCAGTAGCAACACTGGCACTTAGCTCAAGTGAAAATGCTGGCAACTGTGTTGGCTGTTGCACAGGCTATACCATAGGCTCTATACAGACTGAACACAGAAGTGTAAATTAAACTTAAAACAAAAACAAGATTTTATTCTTAATAAAAACAAGATCCAGTGAAAAGTCGCCTAGGTACAACTGGCATGTCATATCTTTGCCATAACTATGCAGTCATAAAAACTGATCACACTTTCTTCAGAGTCTCAAATCGCTGCAGAAGTCCTGTGTTTTTCTTAGTGTTTAAACACAGAAACACTCTCCATCTCCTTTCACTTATCTATCAGGCATGGTCACAGCAGGGCCAGAGAAATACATCAAGGGCTGCTGTGTTTGTGTTTTCACACTGATGTCAGGCAGAGGTGAAATATCAGGAGCAGCATGGATTAAAAGCATCAGCTCAAATGTCCAAAATGTAAACTTTGAACTGTAAGAATCAGAGCTGATAAAGCCTGCAAACTCCTGCGGCATGTTCTTCTGCCAAATCAAGATGGAGACCATCTGGTTTCTATAGCTCTACAGAGTGAAAACACATTCTCCACAAGCAAGTCCAACAGAATACATGCAGTGGACACTCTTGAATGCTGATACCGTCCCAGATAGCTATACTTTTACAAAATACTTTGAGTAATCAAGGATAAAAATCTATCCTTTAGCCTTCTTTATATTCATATGGCCTAAAAAAAAAGAAAGCACCAAACAAACATCCAGTTTGAACGAGCCTTTGTATTTTTTCAATACAAAACCATTTGGAAAGATTTATAAGAGGAAAAAAGGGATTGAGTGATTACGGGCTTCTTGGGGCTGATTGCACATTCCTTTTTGGGATCTACATGAAGGCAGGACAACTGGAGGAACGTTTCACTCGATTAACAAAACAATCTGAAAGGGATTTACTGTATTACTTTTATAAAAATATACTTGTTGCAGTGAAATTACCCCACGATATGAAGATAAATGCAGAATGCTAAACTTCCAAAAAAGGTTTTAACTAAAGTACAACTCTGTTTTCTGTTTCCCTGAACTCTTTCAAGCCTTTTCTCGCTCAGTTTCTAAGAAGGCCCTGGATGCATGACAAGTTTATGTGATTGATCTTTATTCTTTGAGATTTGTCATGTACATTTACTCAAAATACAAAGCACTGTGTTATATCACTGTGATACATCTATGAACCGACTAGGTCAACCAAGCAGGGAAAACATAAAGGACTTCAGTATGCTTGGACATCAGTTATTGCAAAGGTTATATAATGGGGAAGTAGTGATTTAATCAGGGTCAGCAATTTGGCCTTTAAATGCAAAAATGTTATTTAGGGACACATTGAGCTAATATTCGAGTCAGATGAGAGTCCAAAAGCTGGTTTAGAAGTTTTATGGGGGGGGGGGGTTCAAGTTATTCCACCAATAACTAGACTTTAAAGCTCATGTTTAACAGTCTCCTTAGACAATGCAAAGACTTGAAGTGATTCACTATTTTTCTAAGCTCTGCACAGTTTGCTCCAGGGAGGGTGCAGCTACATATCTCCAAACTGAAACTACCAAAGTAAGTCCCCACACAACCACAAAGCTGGCAACAATTACTGCACCCATTAAAAATCATTACCAATTTAATATTTTGGTATAAACGTTAACCCACTTTGTGGCATTAAAGCTATTTCAGACTGAGAGTAACCCTGCAAAAACACTTCTTTATTAATTTCGGTTGCTCCAATGTGTTACACAGCACGTATGCAGACATTAGGGGGGCTCTGGCGAAAACACAAGGTTATTTAGCAGAAAAGTTAAACCCTTTGCTTAAAACTGAGCAACATCAACCTGCAAGGCACTGCTGTTGTCATTCAGACTCTAATGTAAAAGCCACCATAACAACAAATTCATGATATATTATGTTTGGCTTTTCTAGTGTGGAAAATGCTTTGATAACCCCAATAAGTGTCATCCATCACTACTCTTCAGACAAAATACAACATTTAAAGAAGCCCCCCCCTAAAAAAAAAAAAATCAGCCATGACGGCATCTGATTTTGCACAGTAAAAAACACAGTTACCACTTTGTCTCTCGGCTCATGTTTCCAAAGGAGAGCGCAGGTTGCAAGCTAGCATTGGCTAAAACAGTGATGACACACACACAGGCTATCCCGTGCGGTTATGTTGCAGTATTGTACTGTGTGTTGTACGGATGGGAGACCTGTCTGAATACTGCACGCCTGATTATCAGGCAACAAGAGAACAAAGCTGACAACTGTTACATGGTGTGGCTGAAATCAATAACATTATCATGGATCACGTTAGCTTGTGAAGTCGCTGAAAGTCATCAATGTCACTGCTAGTCACTTGCTGTGTGGGCGTTTTTTAAAACCTGCACTCTTTTTAATGGCCAAAAGAGGGCGACTGCTCTGGTTACCCATTTACCTCAGTAAACATTTTCTAGAGTATTTTATGGCTTCAGTAAAAATTTTCCAATTGTACTAACTAAAAAATTAAGCCCATTTTGTCAATTTTGGTCATTCTAAGAGTGAAAAAGGAGGATAATCCAGGATGTTTTAAACTGTGTTTTTCTGCAGCAGCTGCACCTCTGTCACATCACAGGTAGCCAACATGGTTGATGGATGGCTTTAGAAATTAGACTAGCCAAACAAAGTCGGCCCTGACACGCTGCTCTGAGAGCTAGACAGTCACATTCGCAGCATGTGATCCCCTCTGTGCTTCCAGCCAGACACTGGGAGGGCAGTACAGTCCCCTGGATAAGTTCGCTGTTAATCCCACCCCAACTGTCCCCAACCTTCAACAAGGCGGGGCCCTCCATACAAAGACCGGGCTTGTCAGATCTGTGACATAACCCTAGTCTAATGTCCGCCGTGGAGGGAGTCTCCCTGTGCCACGGTTGTTGTCCTCTCCTCTGAGAGAGGCCTTGTTTTCAGTCACAGAGATGATAACTGAGATCCTAGGGAAGGACTCTGAACTGTTATATAACCACCCGAGAGGAGAGTGACCTCCGAGGGAACAGAGGCCTCAGACATCGCTGTCCTTGCTCCAGGGGACATGAGCCGAGAGAAAGGGAAAGGGGAGTAATTTAGTTAGTTTTTTTCGGCAGCAGAGGGGAGCTTTAGTTTGACAGACAAACATTTTTGTGAGAGCTGCAATCCTCTGAAGGCAGAAAATAAAAACAATGGATCTTGTCCTGGACCTCAGAGGCCACAAACTTCTATGTCAGTGAAGCTGGCAAACTAATGCAGAGCAATATTTCACAATTATCTGCAAAAATATTTTACAAAGATAATTTTATTTTTTTCATGGACTCAACTAGAGTAGCTTTTGCTTCTTGTTATAGATCACGTTTCCAGTTTCGTCCGTTTTTGCACAAGCATTTCTTAAATTTGAGGCTCGATAAAGCTGGCTCAGAGGGTAGAGTGGCTTGTCTACCAATCAGAAGGTCAGTGGTTAGATCTGCGACTACTCTAGTTTCATGTTCAGGTATCATTGGCCAAGATGCTGAACCGTACAATTCCCCGATGCATCCATTAGACTCCAAGTGTTTGAGTGTTAGGTTAAGAGCACTTTAGCGCCATTAAAGTTAAGTTAAAAGCACTATAATATCACTGCCATTTACCAGATAACCTAAACTTTTTCTGTTTCGATCTTTAATACAATCAAACTCAGTACATCTATGCAGATGGCCATAAATCAGATTTTACTGATCTAACTAAAGGTTCCCACAGGGTTTCTATTTAGGACTTATTTTATTTTATAAATGACTTGGCTGAGGAAATTATATCTACAAATGAATTTAAAAGAATCATAAGGAGACGTTGATGTTTTTTTTCTGGTTTTTGTTGTGTGTATTTGTATATAGCATATCACATTGGAGATCTTTTATTTCATGTTTTTAAGCTCGTATGGCTACTGCCTTGGCCAGGCAAACCCTTAAGATTTGAAATCAGTGGGACTTGCTGTTTAAATCATGAGAAATAAATAAAAATGTTCTTATGTTTTGATCACTTGCTATCACTGTCTGTTGTTTTTAAATGTGCTGTAACTGAATTTACTAACATGTGCTCCAAAGTAACTATGTTTTGGGCTCTGACTGCAGAGGTTTGTTCCCTCAGTGAGATTATCTGCTCCTCACAGAAGTCCCAAACTGCTTTTCCCCCCCATCGCTGATGAAAGGTAAGAAAACGGAAACATCTGCAGACAAGAAACCTGATCAAGATGATCCCGATCTGTCTGTGTGTTTACTTTCCCCTCTGTGAGCCCCTCTCACACACGCAGTCTGCAGTGATGCTACGTGCAAACAGGGAGGCTGAGTGGGCAGATGAAGAGGATGACCTGCTTTTTACTAAGTACGCAAAGGAAGCCCCCCCCACCCACACACACACACACACACACACACACACAGATGTGTCATCTGTGGGATTTGAAGGTTAGCAGGCCTGTATGTACACGAGGTCCAAACAGAGTGAGGAAACGTCCCAATAAAAGGAAGAAAAAGAGGCAGAGTATTTCACCCCGTGAAACAGGAAAGCAGATCTGGAAAATTGTGGTCTCATCTTTTGATCTGATAAACAGGTTAAAAGCACTTCAGAGATCCTCCGCCAATAAAGCACTTAGCTGACTAACAGTGTAGTGCCTCATATTGTTTTACACAATGAGGTCAGTTCAGTAAGTCAGTCTAAGAAGGAGAGAGAAGCAGGAGGGTCTGAAACTGACTTCAGACAGTCACTGTATCCATTCAACCTTCAACAAGTGTGAAACACTGAAGCAAAGATCTTGTGTATCCTTCATCTTATCTCATCTAGAAAATCAGGAACGAGGAAGGAAAAACAGATGAAAGTTATGAACGTCATCAAGGTCAGAAGAGGAAAATCTGAAGTTATGTGACGCAAATGAGAAGATGAAAAGCCCAGAAATCAGAGTTATCTTCCCCGTCTCATCCCCGACACAGCTGAAAGAGCTGGTAGTCCAAGATTATCTGACCAGTATGAGCTGGTTTTAGAGGTGCTGCTGCTGTGTTTAGTCTGGCAGCCCAGTACAGCAGAGGTGCCAATGCAGATACACAGAGAGACCACTTAACATGGCAACACCCAGCGTTTAAATCTGACTCATGGAGAGAGCTGGTGCAATACAAACAGAGGAGAAACAGGTTTAAAAACAACACAGGGAATATCAGAGACTCCGAAGATGCAAACTTTTTCATCTTTATCCCACAAATCAGCCACCAGATCTGTACTAAATGATTTACTCATATACCCTGCATACATTTAAGACACACTGCAGTAATTGCAAGCTCACTGAAATAGTCGACAGATGCACTTTAACCTCCTGTAATTGCTTCCAAACTGTATGAGACCACAACATGATACTTTAAACACTGTTCTGCATGTGTGAAGAAACGTTTAAGGTTGTTTTCAGGTGTATTTACCTGGAAGAAGTAGCGACAAAATCTCCATCCAGCAGCCGGAGCTTGCAGAAAAGGACGCCGTTGACAAAAGGCACCGCGGTGAGCTCCTCCAGGGTAAGATGGGTCTGAAACTTGAATTTCTTCTTTTTCACGAAGAACGCCATAGTTAAACTCGCATAAAACACTCTTAAAGCTATCAAAAATAACGGGAAAAACACGGTAAACGGTTAAAAAAATAAAATAAAATAAAATAATAGGCTGTGCTAAAGTAAACGTGCCGACTTAATGTTTTCAGTGTGTTTTCATAAGAACTCTTCTTCGGGACGTGGTTCAGCGCAGAAATCTAAAAACAAATTAAGCGTTTCGGTCAAAACTGTCCGCAAAAGTGGAAGAAAAACTTGAAGTCTCGGCTTAAAAGTAATGAAAAAACCCACCTGGAGACATTTTGGGTCATCTGGCTTTCACCAGCACCGGTTCAACAACACGGAATGACAGAAAAAGACATTTCAGCTTGCTTTTCTCTTTTGAGTACCTAGAGGAGGAACTTACAGCTAGCAGCATCAAGCTAATGGAGAGTATGCTGAGTAATTTCTGGTTTTTACCTTTCAGAATAAAGTCTAAACCATGTTTGTCAGGCAAAGATGCATTAATTTCTTTTTCCGTCGGCAGCCAAACTATATATAAACTTGGGATAAAATAAGTATTTTTTATCGTATTATTTGATACAGATATTAAAATCTAAATAAATTAAATAAATAAATTTGTGATTATCAAAAGAAACATTCTACTGGAATGTTAATGTTTAATATTAAGAATTTTTTTAAGTTTTCACAAATTGGAAAAAAAAGAAAAAAAATTACTCAGTAACTGAACCATTGACTAATCGTTTAATCAACTAATTATACATTAATACCAGCTCTAATTGTTCAACTTGTGTGAGTAACAGTTAAGGAAAGTAGAATTTAAAATCAGAGATTAAAGTTTACTTAAACATAAGCTGAATGATGTTTTCTTGTTGTTTTAATGAAATAGATGATTAAGGGTTTTTCAGAAATGTTTTAAAGTGATTAGAAAAGCTTATAAAACTTTTAAGCTTATGTACAATTTAAAAAATGAATTCATGTGATTGCTAATAACAATTTCACATTATAATAAATTCACAACACTTATTCAGATGTTCAAATTAAATCAAGATATTATTCAAACACTCAAACACTAACTAGCTAGGTTTGTGGCTTCTACTTTTAAATAAAAACATAACTGATATAAAGTGAAACACATATAAATGTATTAGATTTATTTGGGCGCTTGAATACGAAACATTTTATCTGTGGAAGACTTTTAAAAGGTGAGTCATGGCACTTCCGGTGTTACACTGGTTCATGCTGATGAACTTGCCTAAACCTTTTGGACTTTCATTCATGCCAGTCATGCTGTAGCGTTTAACGTGAAACAGCGCCACCGTGCGGTTCAAACCTACATAGTGATGCTAATTTCAGGGACTTGGAATCCAAAAACTCCGAAACTTACCAACTTTACCTTGCTAAATATTAGTTGCAAATGTTTTCCTTCTGTCTGTTTTTATTATTTATACACCAGTTAGCACCTGTTATTTTTTACAAGGATTGAAAGTACCTGATAATATTTCCCTAAAACCTGCAAACTGCACACACACACACACACACACACACACACACACACACATATATATATATATATATATATTTATTAATTACTTTCAGTGATTTCATAACCTCTCAGATTTATCATTTCCTTTGGATGGATGGGTTCACAGCACTGCTGCTCATACTTCACTTTAAGCAGATTTTGCAGATTTAGTTTTAAGTGGCAAAAATCTAATAAAAACCATTCGATGAACATCCAGGGATCAAAACTTTTCTTTTTAGAATTACAATAATATTTTGAAAATAAAATTCATGCAGTCATTCCCTTTTTTCACTTTAGTTTTGCATTTTTCTTCAGACACTGTGACCAAAAGAAGAAAACTTGATGCCATCATGAATCGTTTTTAAAACTCACTGATAAAATATTTTAAAAAATAATAAAAAAAAATTTTAAAAACCGTAGACTCTCTAAAACCTTTGGGAGGTTTAAATAAAGTTGACCAAGTTTAAATAAAGTTTGCACAAAGGTTTGTTGGTTTGTTGTTTTTGGTTTATTTGAAGATGTGTCATATCAAAGTCAGGACTTACTTGCTTGCTAATGTGCTCTCACCCTTTGTCTGCCATGGGCACACTACAGACTGCAGGTCAACATATCCTGTTTAATGTATGCCACGAAGAAACGTGTTTATCTACGAGAAGAGTCAGTAAATAGTCAGCCAGCAGAGGGCAGCACAGATCTGAAAGAAATTCAGCCTGGATTTAAAATTCTCTATTAATTCTGCGTATGTGTGCAGCTGATTTACCACCTGGTAGACTTTAGGGAGCTTTTTGAAATAAAGTAAAATACCTTGAACTCATAGTAACTGTTTGTCAACAGTCAAAAATCTGCATTTATGTTCCCAAGCAGTAAATGGTTCATGTTATCATGGCTACCTCCAGATTTTAAGATGAAACATGAGGAGACAGTCTTAGAAGATGGTGTCCTGAGGTCAGACTGGGGTCACACTACCAAACTGTTGGTGTTGTTTGCAGGGTGACAGATATGGCGGTGCATTATTGAAGGGTTTAAGATACTAGACCTGATGTCACTTTAAGTCTTTCCTTGGAATCTTTGTGCTTTTACGTTCTGTCAGTTCTCAGGTTTTATGTATATGTAAATAATAATTTTTTAAAAATCATCTGGTCCTTAGCAAGTTTTAAAATTGGATAAATACAACCTCAGATGAACACATGACATATCACACCAGGCCAAAGGCAGAAGCACTGAAAACCTCTCCATACTGACTGCTTCAACAGGAATTAAGAGGGTAAATAGAAGTGATGTGCTTATAGTCCTAAAGCATTTGATTAAATGTTCATCAGGAAGTGTGACCAACTCTATAAAAGCATAACAGGACAGGTTGCAGGTCTGGACCATTCAGGTGTGTGTTAACTTAGTGCTGAGGAGGATGTCCTAGAAAACTGCCTAAAGCCTTCAGCTGAACCAAAATGCTGCAGCAAGAGTACTGAGAGGAACTAAAAAGAGAGCACATCACCCCAATAGAGCACTTTGCTGTCAGACTGCAGGCTTACTTGTGGTTGCTAGGGTTTCTTCCTGTTAAAAGGGAGTTTTTCCTTCCCACTGTCACAAAAGTGCTTGCTCATATGGGGTTTTCTCCATTTTCTCTGTATTATTGCACGGTCTTTATTTTACAATATAAAGTGAACTGAATTGAATTGAATGACATCAGCAGTGACCTGAAAGAAGGGTTTTGAGGCTAAGTTTATCTTTCTACAGTGGAAAACATTTAAGACAGCTGTTAATCTTCCCAGGAGTGGAAATCCCAGCAAACTGACCCTGAAGTCAAATTGCGTAAAGCTACAAAAAACTAAAAAAAACACAACACTACATCTCAGACTCTACAGGCCTCAGTTAGCATGTTAAGTGTTTAAGTTCCTGACAGTACAGTTAAAGAAAAAAGACTGAAGAATGATGGCGTTTAAAAACTTTTTCTAAGGTTTGTTTCGAAGCGTTTCCAGGAGAAAGCCTCTTCTCTCTAAAGGGCTGGTAGCATTTGAACAAACTACAAGATTCTTTTTGAACAATGTCCTTTGGGCAGATGAAACCAAAGTGAAGATGTGTGACTATATCCACAGCATAATGTTTGTAAAAAAAAATAAAATAAAAATAAACAGCAAATCGACACAAACACCTCATAGCAACTGTGAGCACAGTGGTGAAGGGCTGATGTTTTGCAGCCACGGAACCTGGGCACCTTACGGTCATTAAGTCGACCATAAACTCCTCCGTATACCGCAGTGTTACTGAGCCAAATGTGCAGCCATCTGTCTGCTCATGCAACAGGACCGCGATCCCAAACACACCAGCACATCTACAACAGAATGACTGAAGTCCAGATCACACCTGACTGAAATTCTGTGGCAGGACTTTAAGAGAGTTGAAGCAATGCTGAAAAGAGTGTGGGTCAAAAATCTTCCAAATTGATACATAAAACTGATAAAGTATTCAGAAAATGATTACTTCACATTTTTACTACGAACAGTGGTGCTGCAAGCTTTGAATCATGGGGTGTACTTAGTTTTTCACACACCGCTTCTGCATTTTGGCTTAATTTTTGTTAAATAGATAATGACCCAGTGCAATATATTCCGAGGTTTGTTCATCTGAGGTTGAATTTACACAGTTTTAAGACCTGCTATGTACCAGATGATTTGTAAAGGACAAGATGTTTCCTCTGTGTTTGAAATGAGGTCATAAATCTTGTGACTTAATGGGAATGTGAATCGCGGATGATAAAGATCAGTAACAAAGCAACATAAAAAGCCTTTTCCAAGGAAGGCAACAAGAGATTATCATGTTGTCCCACTGTGACGTTTCCCAGTTACTGATGATTAAACGCCCCCTCACCTGTCACCTGTTGCTGTCAGATACGGACTGTTTGTCCAGCCGTGCGGGTTAAAGTGCTCCTGCTGAGTCCTGTTTGTCTTTACCTGCTACTGTGTGACGCAGGGCATCCAACGACAGCGGCCACATTAAGGTGTTTATGCTTCCAGTGAACTTTTACTGACGTGTTCATGAACCTCAGAGTTACATGCGTGCATTAAAGCCTGATATTGTTATTGTTGCTCTTACCACCATTGCTGTTGTTACTGCTGTTTATTATTGTTTCATACAGACATAGCCATTATTGTTGATACCCTCACAGTTACCCTGTGGGGTCTGAGAAATAACCCCAACCCTATGGTATCAGAAAATGTGACTTCTGGCTTTCAAAAATTGTTCTCCCAAGTCTTGGCAATCACAGGACAAAAATTATATATGTTTAAATCAGAATCAGAATCAGAATCAGAATCGTGTTTATTGGCCGTGTATATGCACAGACACATACAAGGAATTTGGTTCCGGTAGATGGTGACTCTCAAGCACAGCATTGTATATCTCAACAATGTAAGCAGCACAATTCACCCACACACACACATGGATATATACAGCTACACATGCATACACATACATACACAAACCTACACAAGCTGTGTAAACCAACCATAAATAACCAATCTAAATCTTATATACATAAAATACAGGATGACAGGAATGAAATGAAGTGAAATGAATACCACAGAA
>VUQG01016839.1:29225-46686 GCA_015106755.1 Etia nguti | reverse complement strand
CATTGAATACCGTTTTCTTTTACAAAATGCTGACTAATAGAAAGAGTAGAGTATGGATTCAAGTGATCATGGAGGGAAAAAAAAAGAGGAACAGAGACGTTGGGCCTGCAGTCACTACATGTTAATGCCACCTCAGCAGATGGATATGTTTTTCCCCCACAGCGAAAGCCTTAAAACCGGGTTGGACTTGTGCTTTCTTTATCAGGGGAAATTGACATTTGGTTTTCCATCTTCGCCTCTCACAGAACTTTTCGTGTCTGAATTAATTTTGTTCCGAGTGTTGCACTCTGACTCCTCTGCCACCCTAGAAAAAAAGGGCTTGCCACCTAAGACAGAGGTTTGAGTTCAGGGAGGAAACTGTCTGCACATTGGACAAATCCGGTCCTGCCAGCACTTTTTTTCACTCTTGGATATGAATTATTTAATGCAGGGGTGGCCAACTCCAGGCCCCGAGAGCCGGTGTCCTGCAGGTTTTAGATAGCACCCTGGGTCAACACACCTGAATCAAATGATTAGTTCATTACCAGGCCTCTGGAGAACTTCAAGAAATGTTGAGGAGGTCATTCAGCCATTTGAATCAGCTGTGCTGGATCAAGGACACATCTAAAACCTGCAGGACACCGGCCCTTGAGGCCTGGACTTCCCCCACCCCTGATTTAATGCTTCGATACATCACTTTAACTATTTTTATATGCCAAAGCCTTCAGGTTCTTTCATCCTTGATTTAAAAAAACAAAACAAAACCCAGAACGGTAGCATATGTGATAACATGGTCTGCGACTGTTTATTAATGTTGCCATTGACTCAGAATCAATATTAACCTCAGACTCGCAGTTAGTAAATCTGGCTTCCCCTTTGGATCCCAGCTCATGCCATAAGTGATGTAGGCTGTTCATGAAATCATATTATTTTTCTTGTTTCCACTACCAGAGGAGAGAAGCCAGAAAGCAGGAGCAAGCCAACAACCCATTCTACATCAAGGCCTCCCCATCTTCTCAGAAGGTATGCTCAACCTGTCTTCAGTAATTACTTTGTGTTGGTAATCATTTTAATTGCACAGGGTACTGAGTAAAAGTAGTTAGGCTCTTGTATGGCAAAAACCTTTTTATTGTCTTGTCTACTGTCTTTTATGTGTAGGTGTACCAGGAAACTCCAGGAGTGGAACACATCCCAGTCGTGCAGATTGATCTCAGCGTGCCTCTCAAAGTCCCAGGTGGGACATGCAGTCTTTATATTGCTACAAAAGAGTAAAAAAAGGAACCCCAGTATCACTATCATAACTTCACCTGAATCTAAGTGCAGCCTTACTTAAAAACATATTTATTTATTTTTTTTAACTGTTGTGTCACAATTTTTCTATTCGTATACTGAAAATTATCAACATTACGCTTTGCTGCAACTTGCCCTCCCACCCCACAGGTCTGCCTATGTCTGACCAATACGTTAAACTAGAGGAGGAGCGTCGGCAGAAAGAGAGAGCAGAGAAAAAGAAGAAGGAGAAGAAGAAGAGGAAAGAAAAACGCAGTGGGCGAGGGAAGAAACACGACTCAGGCCCAGAGAGCGAGGAAGACATCACACCTGCACATGTGGTCGACATTGTTACAGAGGAGATGCCAGAGGTAGGCACGTGGTGACATCGATGGAAGCAGATTTCATACAAATACTAAATTTAAAACATTCTGTAAGTTGTTGTTGAAACTTTCTTTTTCCACCTGGTCCTTCTTTCTATGTAGTGTTGAAAGTTTTATGACTTTAATATTTAATTTAGTTAATGTTAATTATTTTACACTGACATGTTCAGGGAAAATCATTTTCACTCACTTTTTTAAAAACATATTTTTACTGTATCACCATAAAGATCACTAGAAGTCAGTAGCTCAGCTAATCTCTTGTTGTGATAACAGATTTATTACCTGTGTTTTATTCGTTCTGCTACAGAATGCCTTACCCAGCGATGACGATGACAAAGACCCCAATGACCCTCACAAAGCCCTGGACATCGACCTGGACAAGTGAGTCTTATTTTACATGTGTTCAACCTTCATCACTTTTAACTGCTGATTACGAAGGTGCTGGCGTCATCATTTTTATATCTAAACTAGTCCGCCAGTCATTGAAACTTAAGATTTTCCACCCAAATTTGTTGGCTTTAATGTACCTTGTTTTAAAGCTGAGGGATTTTTAGTTGGAAGTACAGTTAGGATGCAATTAGATGCAATTTTCAGTTCAACAGAGAGCTATTTGAAAGGAATCTATCAAAGTCAAACTGAAAACGAGACTTTGAGGTTAAATTCAAGTGGTTGAACAAAGAAATTGTATCAACAGCCAGATATAGCATATTTACAGTCCTGTGTCATCTGGGGCTGTTTTGTGGACAGATTTAGGCTGTTTTTTGAGTTAAGCATGTAAAAGGTTTGCAGTTGATTCCAAGTGTAGCGTTTGCATTTGGAAGCAGTTGATTCAAATGCAAATGCCGTTCTCAAAGGGGATCTTATTTCAAATGAATCAAGCCAAACTTGGGCTGCAAAAAATAAAACACATTTATTAGAGATGGTGTGGGAACATAAGAAGTGGCTAAATCAGCATTTTGGAACATTTAGTGAAAAATAAAGCACGTGTGAGGTCACAAACATGAAAAGGCCCAGGCCACGATTTAAGTCAGCAGTGGTGGATGATCACAGGATCCTTTCCATGTAAAGAAGAACCACATCACAGCATCCAGTCAAGACACAAATCTCCACAATGTAGACACATGATTAGGTTTTGCCAAAAACGTCTTTTAAAAAAATAAAAAGCCATAAACTTTGATTCTCTGCAATGATCTTTCTTTTTCTGATTATGTCAAGTTGTCCAATTACTTTTGAGTTAATGAAAATGGAAGACTTTGTGTAAAAATGACAAAGGCCACTGTGGTCAATGCTAATATTTTTCTTAAACCCACCAAATTTAACCTAAAAGTCGCATTTTAATTCTTTCATTTTAAGCCTGTTGTTTTGGTGTATTGAGGCAGAGAGATGAAAATTGTGTCGCTCACCAAACGTTTCATGAAAGTGTAGTTTTAGCATTTATTCCTGAAGCTTTCCGGTCGCAGCATGAAAGCCAGTGTGATCGGCCCTCTCCCTCCTCACACTCCTCCTCATGGCGTTCTGCTTTCTGCTTCCTCTTTTCTGTGCCTACACACACCCATTACTGCCTCTTTGTGTGGGCAGCTTATTGGAAACAACTGCGCGCAGGTGAGTAGCACCCCAGCCATAGGACCTGACCTCTGACTGTGTACAGGTCACCTTTGTCTTTCTCTTTGTCTTGCTTTCCAAGTAGCTGTCCTGCTCTTTTCAACTAATATAGCTGTCTGTTCCTTACCTATCAGAGGCTTGTAATGTCCACTTCCTCTTTTTGCTCTTCTTCCCTTCGATCTGTTCTTTAGTTGTAGCATTTGACCTAGTGATGCATAATAAGAGAGATTGTATCCCATCTCTCTTAAAACTGCTTCTTCTGTCTTTTCTTTTCTTTTTTTTTAATGTTCTTGAAAATATCAGCATCTCTATTTCTGAACAAGCAGTTTTGATTTATCTGTCCTTAAAGGAAAGGAAGCAAAATGATTTCCTAGAAAGAAAGAAAATAAGAACTGGCTGCTGCTGATGTTCTCAGGACTTAATCTTTCACCCTTTAAATTCCCAGAATAGTTTCCTAAAAGCATTTTGGCTCTTCTTTTTCTTGTACAGGGCAATCAGCAACAACATGCTTTTAGAAACCTATCCCAGGGGTTAGACGCTATAATGTATTCTTGTTTTCTCTTAGATCTGCTCAGCTGAGTTTGGTAGACTTGGCATGCCTCCAGACTGTCTCCAGCTGTTTTTAAGTGGATGCGCTTTGCCTGCCCTCAGTGGAAAAAGATGTGGCCTTAAGCCAATGATAGAATGTGGATCGTTTTAATAATGTGTTGATGAGATCATGCATTATAGGCTGTAAACAGTTTTGGTCTTATAAATTCATGTTTACTTAGAAAAACACACGTGGAAGTCTTTCTTTTGGATTGTAATTCTGAAAGAAAAATGGCACCTCAAAAGCAAGATTACTTAATTCTAGGTATTTAAAGCTGAAAGAATAAAGCCAAAAAAGAAAATTTGCTTAAATTGGGAACTAATGACACAGCATGGTTTTGTATAGTATTTATATTAGATTTTATATTATATATAAAGATTTTCCAGCAGAGGGCTACAGTGCACGCTACTAACTCCTAAATTCCGGCTTTTAGGAAATAAGTTCACCAGCTCTTATCACTTCAATATGGAGGACGTTATTAGGGTAGATGCCCACCGTGTGGAGTTCGGCTAGAGGAATGACTTGTGCTTTGAATGAGACCTGGCTGCTTCACAGTGCAGAACATGTGCTTGAGAATGGTGGATTGCTGCACCCTACATGCCTTGTTCACCTTTAACAATTAATACTCAAGGAATGCATCTTTCAGATGATGTAGCCCAGGAGGATCAAAATCACCTCCCAAGTCCTTATCTTTGCATATTAAAATATGTATCTGTATGTTTTGTTTGCGCAGGCCGCTTGCAGACAGCGAGAAGCTACCGGTCAGGTCACATCGTGCAGCAGGGGCTCCAAAAAGCTCAGCTGAGGATGGAGAGGCAGAAAATGCCACACCACAGGAGCCCAAGAAGAAGAGCAGCAAAGAAAAGAGGGACAAAAAGAAAGATAAAGAGAGGGATAGGAAGGTGAGGTTAAGATGCTGGAAACATTTCCCACCTTCTGGTCGTAAATCAGATTCGTGGAGCACTCAGAGCCAGGGGAGAACAGCAGTGCGCTGTCAGCTGCGCCGTGACAATTTGATGACTCAGTGTTTGCATTTCTTAACCTGACTGACACCGACTGGAATATATCCTCCTGTTTTCACAGAAGAGCAAAGAAGAGAAGAAGAAGAAAAAACACAAACATGAAGAAAAGGAGGAGGATCTTCTTGGAGGTCAGGCAGAAGAGCCTGTGGTCCAATCGGAAGAAACAAAGGAGGTGGAAGCACAGCCCACTTCAACTAGTGCTGAGGTACGCCTTTATATCATGTTGGACCGAGGATGTTTCCTACGCAGCGCCGCAGTTTGTATCTAACGTCCAAACACTGGTTTTAATTACCAGATCTATAAAATTGTAATTAAAATAGCTTAAGGATACCTTAAGGAGTGCTCCACAAATTCTGTCAAATGGTTAAATGCAAGCAGACACGTTTTATCATGTTCATTAACTCGGCGCTTCCATTGCTTTTTCCCAGCCTGCCTTTCAATCGGCTATAGCGATCAAGTATCAGTTTCCTCGTAGCCGACTGTGCAGTCTCTTGCCAAATACTTGATTTATTCATGAAACAGGACAGTGTATTCTCTGTATCCATTTTCATGAATAGTAGTAAGACACAGAACCTGTTTGGCCCTCACCCCTCTCACCTCCTCGCGCTCCTCTCCCTCCCTTCCTCTTTTAGGTTTCGGACCTGGATTTCTGGCTCTCAAATGCTCCAGTGCCCTCTAACACCCAGGTTGAGTCACGCCCCTCTTTCTCTCTCTCTCTCTCTCTCTGTCTCTCTCACCCTGCCCCGCCCACATCTGTTCAGTTTCATGACACAGTTTTTAATCAACCTGCCTCAGACATTGGTGTAACCATACATTCTGTCTCTGTCGCCCTTCAGTTGTTCCTCCCCCCCGCATCTTTTGACACAACCTCTCTTTCACAGGGCTCACAACACTATATCCTCTCATTTTCCAGCACCCTTCTGCTTTCTAGCATGTGTGTGTACACAGTATGTATCTGTATTTGTCTCGCACTTCTTCTTGCCTTGTGTTGTGTCAGTCATGATGTCAAAGCGGGTACTGTTACTTTTATTGTTTTGTTTTTTGTTTTTTGTGATTTTTATTTATTGATTTCTTTATTTTTGAGGAAGTGACAATGGACCAAATGTCACTAATACGTCTTTTAAACCAGTGTGGTCCTGGTACCCATGCTGGTGTGAAACGTGCAGTATACACACACACAAAAACACAACTCCAAACAGAAGCTGGGGTCATTTTAGTGGTAGACAGGATATGTGATCTTCAGCTAACAGTTATTGCTGGGGTAGCTTTTCATGGTTCTAGGTTGGACACCAGCACCACGGTGGTCAAAGAGGGGTAAACGGCTCCCCGGAACTTGGCCTACAGTCATTTCCTCTTACCTCACCACTGTATAAGCACACTATCCACTCTCCACTATCCCTTCTTCCATGTGTGGGGGCATACTTATCTTTGTTTCCATTTGAAAACCAAGTAGAAGGTCCCAAATCAGTTGCTAAACTTCAACTTTACTAGTAGAGTTTTTGATGACTATGTTGCATAAGAATGCATGCATAGAGAACAACACTGCTAGCTGATCCAAAGATGAAAGCAACTCATGTGAGGCCTTCGGGATGCAGGCAGTAATTTTTTGGTAAGAAAAACTCAACAAGTAGTTTAGTTTTCTTTCATAAAAAAAAAGAAGGGGAAATTACTTTTTCAGTTGTTTTAAATTAAATCTATGTGGCCTGTGGTCATACCAGGACACCGTTCTCACACCATTTCCAGCTTGTTTAAATAAGCTAAGCTATCCAGTTGCTCCACTATTTCATCCTGACTGTTCGATGGAAAGACTGAATAACAGGCGCACTGTTTCCTTAGCTATACATGTGAGATATAACCCAGATGAGAGCAAAGATTTTGTTTGGCTCCGTCATGACTGTACGCTCAGATCTGTCAGGCCTTTTTAACTTTCCCTTTGGGCATTTCTGTTATTAACCATTTGAACTGTCAGCCCAAGAGTTAAAGCTGCCCCAGTAATATGCATCAATGTCTTTATGGAAGGCTTGTTTTTGTTCTGGCTGTCACACCAGTGTCCCAGATCATACTGTTACATATTTTTATCCTGTCAGTCAGCCTGTTTCAGTTTCGAGCAGCACCCAGTGTAGCTGGTTAGTGCAGTGGATCCAGCAGTTGTACAGCAAAACCGTTGTAGATGTAGAGGTACATACAGACATGATATGCTCGTGTTTAGCATTCTTCCATGCAACACTCTTGGTTCATTGTATCTGATGCTTGTTTGTGATGTCACTCAGCTCAGTAGGTTGCAGGTGATCATGAATGACTTCTCTTATGAATGACTGAGTGAACTCACTAACCTCACTTACCTCTGTAAACACAGAGGAGGTAGACAGTTTTGCATGTGTTAAACGCTGTGGTTGTTCTTGTTTGTGTGTTTATTTGGTGGCGTGCTGGTGTATCTGAACAGGAAGCAGCAACAGTAGTAGCAGCAGCAGAAGCAGCCCCCGTGCCCGAGGCGCCTACTGGCACAGCGGCCGACTCTGAGCCCGATGAGCCCAAAGACACCGAGACGGAGGAGAGTGTGAGTTAACGCTGACGACGCAATAGTTGGAAGGAACAAAGTTTGACCCCACTGCTCGAGATTCCAGTCACAGTACCCCCGACTGGACTCGGGAAATTGGCAACTCTAATTCTCATACATTTGTGTGAACAATGTATCGCAAATCTGCCAGTTTCTGTGGGCTCTGGGGGAGTAATTCTGCCACTTCATGTTTTATTTTCATTAGTATTTCACTCAGTGGCGATTAAACATCGATTCGGGAAGTTATATCCATCTCCCTTTTTGGGTTTTTGTTTATAGAAGTCCTCCAAACACAAGAAGAAGAAGCAGAAAAAAGAGAAAGAAGAGAAGGAGAAGAAAAAGAAAAAGAAGCATCATCACCATCACCACCACAGCGATGGAGGTGGAGAGGAGTCGGTGCAGAATGGCACAGTCGAGGAGGAGGAGCCTCTGCCGGTCAGTGTTAAACAACCACAGCATTAAACCGGTTATGTTTCCTAAATCAGAATCGGTACAGCAAAATTTACACGTACAAAGAATTGGGCTCATTGGTTTTTTTCGTTGCTCTCAATTTACTTAACAGAATAGATAAGAAACAATACTGATAAAAGCATGACACAGACAGTAGCAATTTGTATAGCATATTTAAATGTGCAGTGTGGGAATAAAATATTTAACAAACTGGGGATGGATAACTGATTACTATACAGTATATACATAAGGAATTGATGATATGTAGATACATAGGTATGTACAATAGCATATTGATATGTACAGCACTCTTTGGTTTTAGCATTTGGTGGATGTTAAAGTAGAGACGATATGAGTGAAGTAAAAATTAGTGGCATTCCTCTTGGATTAAAAGAAGAAAAAAAACCAACTTAGTGACCTCAAAGACACAAATAACTCAAAGCCAAATGTAGGCAGTATAATTTATCATTATTCATCCGAGCTCCACTGTGTAAACCCACTTACTGCTGCCAGCACACACTGCCTTCCTTGTTATACAGCAGCTAGGTAGGAGCTCCTGTTGCCTAGTTAGCATACTGAGTGACTGAGAATGCCTCCTCTGACCTGAGCTCTTCTCTCCTTTCAGCCCATGTCCAATTACTGCCTGCTGGCTGAGAACTCCTTCATCAAGATGGTGAGTGATGGTGACTGCGATGCCAGGCTTTGGAAATTTGTTTTGCTCTTAATTTGTTAAAATAATTCCGGTCTCATTTTGCCCATGAAAACATTTAATTCTCCAATTTAATTTTTAGCATCCAAAGCTGCTCATGCCTTCTCCAATCTAATAGTTAAATTAAAATGCACCAAATGAACCGGATTGTGATAAATATTCTGCTTTATTTAGACATGTTGGGTTCATCTGTTTACTTGAGTAAGACGATGAATAAAATCATTTTCTTGCTACATTATAGCACACATTTCTTTCTAGATGCTGAGAAGGAGAAATGTTGTTGTTGTTTCTAAGATCCAGCGTGTGGAGTAATAAGAGTTTTAAAAAAAAAAAAAACTATCATATACAGATTTCTCTTTTTCTCTTCCTCTGTTTAAAGATGATGGAGGATGCTGATCAGGTATTGGTTATAGTTTTTTCCTAGATGTGTTTCTCTCTGGTCTTGTTGCTCTTTACAGGCCTTCCTTCTTGGGCAGACTAATTTATGTTTCTGTAGCGCAGCAGCGATCAGTTTCTGAGAATGATTCTGTCCTTGTGATTATCTCCTTGTGTTCACTTCTTGGAAATGGTGATGTGTGCTCTGGATCTGGGTAATGACTCTGATTTGCCTCGTTAACACTGTGTAAAGAGAGGAAAGATGAGACCGTAATTCACTTTTTCAAAATACACGTTTATCACTTTCCTTGTTTTCCCTCTTCCCTATAAGGTGTGTGACATCCAGGGGAACCTACAGGATGGCAGTCAGGTGGTGGTGTCTGTCATCTTTGAAAATAAGAGTGACAGCTTCCTCAAATCCATGGAGTTCAATGTGCTGGACTCTCTGAACTCCAAGCTGCAGAGGCCAGAAGGGTCAGGTCCACATGATGGCCTCACCGTCCCCTTCCAGCTCCCCCCTGGTCAGTTATTATCTAAAGAAAAATCGTGTATGAATCCATCCATCCATGACTGTGACTTAAAGGCCCATAGCCCCCCCTCAAATCTTATTATTTCTATTTTGGAGGGGCATCCCATCAGAAGTAAGTTAGCTTAAACTGAGGTTGAATTGAGCTGAAACAGTTTATTAACTGAGGCCCAGTATAAGATAAGTATTACTTAAACCATGTAAAGCTAGTCTAGCATAACCCAAGATGAAAATATGTGGTTGGATATGGGCATCATGCTTATCATTTGTTATAATATTGGCTTACTAAAGAAAAAAATAAAATAAAACAAGCATTTTCCTGGTAATTGTAGTGGGGGGTTTTCAGAATAAATGTCCATCCATTTTATTGAGTTACAGATGATTCAAGCAACAACTTAAAAGATTGTATTTGAGGTGTGATATGAGTTTTTAAAGTTGTTGAGTTCGATAATTTGATGCTGAGAGCTTCTGTTTTTTTTCTTGTAGGAGTGTCCAATGAAGCGCGATTTGTCTTCACTGTGCAGAGCATTGTAATGCCTCAGAAGCTGAAGGGAACCCTCACCTTTATTGTAAAGGTTAGTAGGAAAAGCACACAAGAAAACAAAAGCTAATTGGTTCTGAATCCAAATGAAACACAGACAAGATTGACGGGATTTTTGATATTAATATTAATTAATTAATCTTTTGTATTTGTAATACTCAAGTTGGCGTAGTGGCAGATGAGCTACTACCGAGACCTATGAAGGAATCAAACGAGGGTTTTTAATGTGCTGTTTTGCTCCATTCCCACAGAATGAGGACTCCTCCACTCATGAGAAACTGGACTTCAAACTGCACTTTACCTGCACCTCCTACCTGATCACTACTCCTTGTTACAGGTTGGTTATGCCACTCCTTCATTCACATCAGAGTTTCAGTGAGTCATTTAAACTTTTTAAATAAGTTGTTGAAACTCCTCTCGAAGTGTTAGCAGGTGGAAAGCGTCACAACACTGTGCTTTGGCACGGGAGAGTTTGTAGACTGAGTGGGGAGACTGTGGTTTAAGCATGGCAGTAGAAAATGGTCATCTTCAAGGAAAAATAAATATCAGTAAATTTCACTTGCACTTGTTTTAAGATGGAGCTTGTGTGAAATTTTAAATTAAAAAGATCAAGAACCACGCTCTGGGAACCATTAAAATCTGTCAGATCTGTCGAATCTTTGTCAGATTTTAGTCGTCGAGAAATCTAAAGTTGACTTCTTTTTGTTCTTTCGCTCTCTCAGTGATGCGTTTGCAAAGTTGCTGGAGTCAGGAGATCTGAAGAGCAGCTCTGTCAGACTGGAGGGAGTTAACATGCCCTTCCATCACCTTCTGGCCAGGATCTGCTTCCACCACCACTTTTCTGGTATGTTTACATTATCACTTTTCTGGGGGACCTGAAACCTGTGCTACTTCACATGCAGGAAATTACAAAGAGAAATTACAACCATCAGAGGGGAATATTTGAAATGTATACTAATGCTGGGTAATTTTGACATTAATTCTGATGCGCTGCGTTTGTGCGATTGTGCTTCTTTCTCATTTTTGATTAGTTGTGGAGAGGATCGACTCCTGTGCCTCCATGTACAGCAGGTCTATCCAGGGTCACCATGTCTGTCTGCTGGTCAAAACTGTAAGTGACAATAACGTAAATCTGAGTAAAACAGAAGATGAAAAGAGTTTTCAGGTGGTGACGCTGACGTTGTCCCCCACTTCTCTCCCCCAGGCTGGTCAGACTGTGTCCATTGACGCTAAATGTGACGAGCCAACGCTGCTTGGGAATGTGCTGGATGAGATCAAGCAGACCTTCTCTCAGTGCTGATTGTGTCTGACAGCCGAAGGGTGCCCCACCTCCACCCCACCCTCCACCCTACTGCTCCATCCCGCCCCTCCCACACTGAAACACAACATAATCACGTTATGAAACACTGCGACTGGCACCTCCAGTATCGCCCTATTTATTAGTCCGCAGATTTGCAAGATTTCTTTCCCCTTCTCTGCTTCTCCAGCGCCCCACACTTTGTCCCTCTTTGCACTCTGCACTCTGTGGTCACTCCCTCACACTTGATGTCGTTTTACAGACTCATTGTGTACATGCTTCATCTTCTCTGCAGTGTGATTTTCATTTTTACTTCCTAGTTTTCGAACAGCCGCCCTGTTGCACCCTGACTCTGACTGAGCTCCTGTTTCTGGACGCCTGGCGTCCTCTGCTCTTTCCTGCGTCTCTTTCCACCCTCCACTCTGTCGGGAATTCAATCTGTGACGGTTGCGTCATGTAATGTTGACAACTGGACTTTTGCTGTTAATGGTTGAATTGTATTTTTACTGTTTTGAAGTTTTTGTCTTTGGTTTGTTTTTGTTGTTTTGTCTTTTCTTTTTCTTTCTTTTTTTTTGTCTTTGTCTGAAACCTGTCTGCGCCTTCATCTAATCCCCTTCTTTACTGCTCACTAAAATCTGTGTGTGCTGCTCATCTGTGTAGGCCTGGAAAAAAGATAAATCAGGTGATTGACTCTTTTTCAGGCTAAATGGGCGCTATAACCTGCTCACCCACCACTGACCTGGTGCCTGGAGAAGACCAGACACTGGGCAAGTGCAGTGAGAGGAGAGCAGAGGTGAAACCAAAGCTACAAATAAGGCATGGGTTTTAAACTTGTATTGGGGTGCTTTTGCCCTACTTGCCTCTTGGCGAGGCTCAGAGCAGATCTGCTGGTGTTTAGTTGAACCGAATCCTTGTGTCTCTACGGGTGATTGTACAGTAGTTCAGTATTTTTGCTCTGTGCCTTAGCCCCGCAGTCTGACCTACTCCAGCACTTCATAAGTCTTGTAGAGCCCCCACCTCTCCCCTGAGTGCATCTGTTCACTGATCTAACAATGCTAAACTGCAGATTGACCCTCCCCAAGGACGTTGAACATATCATTCCTTTTGCGAATCCAGTGCAATGTGAGATTTCTATTACACCTGACAAAGCCACCTGTGTTCTACCACGCATGGATGGTTTAGTTATTGTATAGAAGATGTAATAATATTGTAAAGCAGGATGCTGTTCTTTGTCTGAAGGCACTGGGGTTCTAAAGCTCCTCACTTGGCCAACGTGTTCATGGAATAATCTCACGTAAAGAGCTGTCCTCTGTAGGGAAAAAAAGACAACCTGTGACAAGTTAAAGGACACCACACTTATACTCTCAACCTGCCTGTACTGTTTCTTTTAAAACCGCTGGTCTGCATATGAGGTTGCTAAAAGTCGTTTACTACTAAGCAGACGCTGTTAACTGGTCAGTGGCTCGAGGCGCCCTCTGAGTCAGTATTAATCAACACAGCTTCCGCAGTAAGGAAGCATCGCCTCTGTCAGCAACAGCAGTTGTGCGGTTTTTGTCTGTCCTCATGTGAAATATTTGCGCCTGTGTTCCTCTCATGCATCACAGAAAAGGCCAGCTGACCCACCCGTATAAATCCCCTCATGTTTCTTTTTCCCTCCAGAAACTGCCTTGCCACTTTTTGTGTGTGTGTGTGTGTGTGTGTGTGTGTGTTAGGGGAGTCTTTAAAGAAAACACAACACCCGACTTCCTGATGAACTCTTTCTATTTGATGTCATTCATGTTTAAAGCAACCACCCCGTCCACTTCAACTAATCGTTATAGTAGCAAGACTGAAAGGAAAGAAAAGAAGAAAAAAAGACTCGGTAGCGTCTCTGTTCATATATACTGGTAAGGCCCTGCTCTCTTACATCCGTCTGCTATTGTAGATAAGAAATATGATAATGATGTCTGTGGCCTGAAGGTCAAGTCAGCCATTCCACTAGATCTTCAGTAGTAGAGTCTGAAATCAGAGGTGATCAGCTGTTTTTCAGGAATGTCAGTAGAAAATAATTATGTACGTGCTCCCTGTTCCTGAAAATGATATCCATGAATCTGAGAAACAACTTCTCTAATCACACACTGTCCTAAATACTGATCATTCTGTGCATACTGTTAGATTAAAATTTGTATATTGCATGATTAGGAATGTACACTTTTATTTTCCCTTTTTCTTTCCCATGGACATGCTTACACAGACAAAGATGTGTCATTCCATTTTCTCCTTACTTTTTCCTACTTTGTTTTTTATTTTTAAATGAGGTTTTCTTGACCATTCTCTATTTTTGATGGTATTGTGTTTTTATCTATTCTAAGTGCAGACAATTAAAAGAAGCGATACCATTGAATGTTTTTAAATTATTAGTCACAGGGGAAGGAAGGGGGTTCTGTTTGGTGTCGCACCACTGAGGACATGGGGCTCACAATAACAGCCGAACAGGTTACGTGAAGCAGTGTACTGAGAGGCAAACCCGCTCTGTCTTAATGCTCTGTTGGTTCAGCTGTAGTTACTTATTCTACCAAGTTTGGCTTGTGACATTGAAATATACTCTCATATGACAGATTTTTCAAGGTCCTGTCTTTTTATTTCTTCATATTCAACTCTACAATGTCATATTCAGAAGGGGACAACATAAATTACATTCCCTTCAAAGAAATTCCACTCAACAAAAAAATAAATAAATAAAAGCTGTAAGAAGATGCTGTAGTCCTTTTGTGTGTGTGTGTGTGTGTGTGTGTGTGTGTGTGTGTGTGTGTGTGTGTTAAAGTGAACCAATAAGCATACAAAAAAACTAGAGTTTTTCTATGTAGGAAATGATAAAAACCTGGAGTGTGTGTAGATGAAGATTTTTTGGGGGAGGGGGGGTTCTTGGCAAATTAATATGTCTCTTTATCAATAGAGCAAGATGTGCTGCTTTGAACTTCAATTCCCAGAAAGCCTAGCCTGGCAGCAGAAGTAATCGAGACCTCTACTGACTGACAGCGAGCAGCTGAGTTGAGAAAAGTTGAGCAGACAAAACCTCAGTTTGAAGTTTTATGAAAAACGTGATTGTTTTATCGAAAATGCCGCTTGGCCAACATCCTTTTCCTAATAACACACCCGATAAAAACAGCAGGTTGACAAGCTTTCGGTAGCAAAGATAACCGAGATCAAAATGAATTTCCGGTATAGACTTTCAAAACAAAACTCGCTTTTCGACCTGTATTTTCCCTAAGCGCAAGCAAAAATGGACACTTATGTATGTTTAACTATAAGTACATTAAACAACACAAAATCTAAAACTAAAGACTCTACCTTCATCATAAACCTTGAAACATCCTAACTATAAGGTCTTAATAAATTAACCTAAGTTGTTTACCTGAGAGAGTGCAACTAGAGTAAAGGTCACAAGAGGGAGGGTAAATTGTGCAGTGCTGTGAGAAAGTATTTGCACCCTTCCTGATTTCTTATTTTTTGCATATTTGTCTCACTAACACGTTTCAGTTGAAAGACATTTTAGGCAAGCTGAACAAATACAAAATGCAGTTTTAAATTATGATTTCATTTATTAAAGGAGAAAAGCTATCCAAACCTACCCGGTGTGAAAGAGCTAGTAACCTAATAACTGTTCGCAGATCTCACTGGGTGGCACAATCAAGCATTTGTGAAAACTGGCAATGAGTCTTTCACACTGCTGTGGAGGAATTTCAGCCCACTAGCCTGCTTAAGGTCATGAGAAAGCAAGTTTATCAGACCTGGACCTGGACTTTGATTAGTCGACCACAAAATCAAAACTTTCATTTTCCTTTCTAAGTCTTTCAAAGGTGGACTTGGTTAGATATTCTCCTTCAGAATTTTCTGGCAGACAGCAGAATCCATGGGTCCATCATTTGCAGCAAGTCGCCCTGGTCCCGAAGCAACAAAGCAGCCCCAGACCCTCACACTATCAGCGCCATATTTGATTGTGGGTATGATGTCCTTTTTATGAAATGCTGTGTTAGTTTTAGGATTCAAACTTTCTACAAAGTTAAACTTTTGTCTCATCAGTCTATAGAGTATTTTTCCAACGGTCTTGGGGATCATGAAGATGCTTTTTGCAAATGTGAGACAAGACTTGCTCAGAATCAGAATATTTCAATAACTCCTTAGGAAATTATGTGATGGTGGTTTTCACCTTGGAACTCTCCCATGGATGTTATTTTTGCCCAGTCTCTTTCTTTTTATTGAATGATGGACACTGGCCTTAGCTGAGGTAAGTGAGAACTGCAGTTCTTAAGACTTTGTCCTGGGTTATTTTGTGACCTCCTGGAGGACTTGTCAATTCCATTTCCCAGTTTGGATTCGGTAGACCAACGCCCTCTCTATTTTCAAGGTTTAAAACTTTCCTTTTTGATAAAGCATATAGTTAGTGCTAGATCAAGTGACCCTGAATCCTCTCTTAATTATGCTGCAACAGCCCAATAGTCTGTTGGGGGCTTCCTATGATGCACTGAGTGTTTCTTCTTCACTCACCTTATTCGCTCACTATGTGTTTACACACCACTCTGTATTTAATCAGTAGTTATTAGTAATCTCAAGCACAAACACAAGTGTTTGAGTTGTTCTGTTTTCCTCCTCTCACCCCCAACCGCTCAATGGATACCCCTGCCTGAGGTTTCTTCCTGTTGAAAGAGAGTTTTTCCTTCCCACTGTCGCCAAGTGCTTGCTCACAGGGGGTGGTTTGATTGTCAGGGTTTTCTCTGCATTATTGTAGGGTCTTTATCTTACAAAATAAAGTGTCTTGAGGCGACTGCTCTTGTGATTTGAAAAATGAAAGCATCTTTTAAGAACTTCCTTATGTATTTACATGGGTTAAACTGTGATAAATATAATATACTTGTATTAATAACATAATATCAAAAATTAGTTTGACGATCTCAAACAGACAAGTTTTAAAAATGAGCAAAAAATAAGAATTCAGGAAGGGGGTAAATGTTTTTTCACAGCTGTCTGATATGCGCTACTGACACTTAGGAGTTTTGTTTTGAAGAATGTCACCGGAAATAAGGCAAGTAATGCCTTCGACTTGATAACGGTAGGTTCAGATGGTCGTTAATAACTGGGGCTCCGTTGGATTGTTCACAACAACAGAGAGGAAGGCGCACCAGCTCCGGCCAAATAAAGCCCAGACGCGTTTTGGAACCGCACACAAACGGAAACCAACCGTTCCTGCGTGGCGAGCTCCGTTCTTCTACTGTTAGCTGTTGTTTGTAACGAGCTAGCTTTGTCCTTCGCAGTCGCAGCTGTGGTGGGTCGCTGATATATATATTTTTTTATATATATAAATCGCCGTGGAATATGGCTCAGAATAGACATCATGTAGCCAGTTCCCAAAAAGCATTAATGCTGGAGATGAAAAGTCTCCAAGATGAGCCGGTCGAAGGGTTCAAAATAACTTTGGTGGACGAGTCGGACCTGTACAACTGGGAAGTAGCGATATTCGGACCCCCGAATACACACTACGAGGGTGGTTATTTTAAGGTGAGTGGCTAATGTTAGCTAGCAGTCCGCCTATTGTTCTTTAACTGGTTAGTTTTACTGTATATTTAAGTAATTTACTCATACAGGGCAACCAAGCGACCAACCTCACCCTTCATGTAACCGTTTCCACCAGCAGCAGGTAATAGTTAATAACGTTAAATTGGCCAATTGTCCCCTGTTTAGCGTTATTGTGACAAATACTTCTTTGTTTAACTTTAAACCAACAAGACTCCATGAGAACTTTGTTGCTGGGGCATATTTTTTCCTCAAAACACGGATTCAGTGAGGTCTCTTACAGATCTTACATGTGCCCGAGATACTTTTTTGTTGGCTTGAAACAAAAGGTTGTTGAGCATAACCGCCTCCAGCACTACCTTGATAGATAAGCTCATCATCTATCTCGCTAATTCAAACCTTTTCTTTGTGTTCATCGTTACAATTCAGCAGCCCTGGCTTGAGTACTCTTTTTGTTGGTTATTCAAATGTACCATACATAAAGCATGGTACTAACCTTGCTTTTGAAGTGTTAAATGCCCCCCCCCCCCCCCCCCCCCCCCCCCTCTCTTTTTTTTTTTTTTTTCTTTTTTTTTTTTTTTTCTTTCTTTTTTTTCTTTTTTCTTCTTCTTC
>VUQG01016833.1:0-10449 GCA_015106755.1 Etia nguti | reverse complement strand
AAGAACTATACAATCAAGCAAAGTATTCAGTATTAGTTGTGGCCCTGTGGGAAGGCTCTACGTAGGTCCTGCTGGAAAAGGAAATCAGCATCTTCACAAAGCTAGTGAGCAGATAGAAGCATGAAGTGGTAGACGACCAGCACAGACACATGATCTCTCCTCCACACTCTAGGTTTCTAAATTAAATGTAAAGTTTACTTTGATTTGAAAAGAGGACTTTGGACCAGTCCTTTTACTCCATAGCCTTAAAAGGATAGTTTAGACTCTAAGGAACTAGGAACTAAGCCTCTAGACTCTAGAGGCTTAGTTCCTAGTTCCTTAGTTCAAACGTTCCCTCAGACAGCGTGGTTGAAGGAACCTGTTGCTGAAACTGCTCTTCAGATTGTCCAGTGTGTTATGGAGGGGGTGGGAGTCGTTGTCCATGATTGTCAGCAGTCTTGTCCACATTCTGTCACTGATAGCTTCCTCCGGGGTTTCGAGCTTCATGCCAACAACAGACTCGCCCTTCCTGATGACTTTGTTTGCGTCGTTTGCTTTGATGCCTGCATAAACACAGCGGGAACAGATCAGAGATAACAAGACAGGGGAAGGAAAGCTTACACAAGGTACAAGGACTATCAAAATAAGACAGGAAACATGACAAACAAAGAGATAGAAACCCAAACTCAAGATACGCAAACTTGATGCAGGATGAGAATAATAAACACATGACAGATAAACGTGACAGGGCAGAGAGAGAGAGGCATGACAGACTGGAGAGACCAAAGGTAACCAAACACAGGGATGCTGCAGACAGAACACAGACGATGGGCGCGATGACAGACTGACTTAGTACAGAAGATACTAAAAGATAAAACAAAAGAAAAACACTAGGAGGGAAACACTAAAGGAAATTAAGCAACCTCAAGTCATCTAAATTACACTAGAGATGAATATTACGAGGTAAGAACAATATGGGAATCAGAAAAACTCATAAGCAGAAGGAAACTAAGCTATACCAATAGAAACTAGGAACATAAATCACAATTCAAGATAAAAACAATAATGAGTTAACAAGATTCAAAACAGAACTTGTAGTCTTTGTGTGATCAGTACAACTAGAAAAAAAAAGCTACATAGATACCAGTCTCTTTGCATTTATTGAAGGGAAAGTCAGAGGTTCACCATGACTAACACAGAGTAGCACAGCTTGCATCATAGTTGTTACAGTCTTTCAGTGGTGTACCAACTGACAAACCAACACTGCTGCCAAAACACATTATTAATTTGTGATTATATCTCTCCAGTGTGCTTCTGAACGCTTCTTATTCCACAAAAACGGAATATTTTTCAGAATATTAGAAGGGAGAGGAGTTAGCTTCCTAATGGATTCCTTCCCATTTCCTGATGTGATCTGACATCCTGAAGGGTTAAAAACTTTGGCCTAATAAGAAGTGCTGAGAACTATCTACATGCTGGCAATTTAATTGTTGTCCTCATAGAAATCTACATGTGTACTTTATAAAGGGGTCTTTATAACGCAGGCCATTGCAAGCTCAGTAAATAAGATGTAAGTATTCTCAAGAAGAGTTAATAAATGACAAAGCTGTTTTTATGCCATATTATAAAGTAACGCTGTCATTGTTTAATTATCCCCTCGCCTGCCTCTGAGATCTATCTCTTGGATCAGTCATAAGGCTCCAGTTTTGCTTATTTAGTTTTTTTGTTAACTGCATATTGCATAACAGACGCTGGAACAGATAAACAGATAAACAGGATGGTAGTGGATTTCACTAGGCAGGGCACATGCCGTCAAATTATATTTCTATTTCAAGGTCTTCCTACTCATTAGGAGCCAAGAATTCATTATCAAATCTATTTGTGTTGCTGTGTCCTTGTACGCAGTTCAGTAAATACAGACACAGGGCGTTAGCACCAAAGCAGTGCCGCGGGTCATATAATCAATAAAACCACGGTGTGTGGAGGGCTAAACTATTGCTTTCCCACATTACGAGCTAGAGCACCCACTTGGATATTATCATTAATTATGGTTGTCTACACGATCATAAAACACTAAATGAACTTCTGAATGAAAAGATGCAATGAATGTCTCCAACAGATGGGTGCAATCAAATTAAAGTTCTAATCAAAAGAACGCATTTCTAAAAAACATATAGGCATGAAACATTTCTTACTCAGCTTCATGATGGTCCCCACATAGCAGGTTATCATCTCATTCCAGTTCCTTTAAATACGCGCTCCACACGGTCCATTTCAGGGCAAAAATAACGTGTTGCCTTTCATGTTTAACACATCAAAAGTTTCAATTTATTCTTCCTGAACAAGTTCTCTTAACCAAAGCCAATCTCTGTGTTTGAGAGGGAGGGGGAGCTCTTCTGAACCTCACACTATGCAAGAGATGTTGTACAAATTCAAATACAAATTCAAATACACATTTTCTGTGTAAAGTTTCCACAAACAATATGAAATGCTCAAAGTGCATTATGTTTATCAGATTGTTTGTGGAAACTCAAACTGCTATAACTTCCTTCAGTGATACAGTGAAACATTTTAAGTGTAAAGTCCCACAGTGCAAATTTTATATCATGGAGATCCTCTTTAGAGCATAATCTGATCCACACAATAATCAAAAAATAATCCACAATAATTCCTCAAATAAGGACTAAGGTTATGGTTTCAAGGACAATCTCTTTGTTTGACAGGAAGGTAGAGAAAGAAATCTTAAGAGGCCAACTCTAAGAGGGGGAGGTGGGGAGAAAAGAGAAAAAATCAGAAGGACTAAAAAGGAGAGGATAATGCTTAAGCATCCAAACAGGATTACAAGATACATAAGAATGACGAGACTGACAAATAGAAATGAGAATCCTGATCTCATACTTATGCTACCTTTAAGGACAAGCAGGCAGAAAGCACTGAACATTCTAGATGTCGTGCCTCACACTTAATAGGGAACAGTAGCAGCAAACAAGAAAAACATTGTTGGTGGGCCCAACAACCACAGATGAGGAAAATACAATTTTGGTGTTATTCATACGCCCTGAAGTCACAAAGCAAACTGAAGGAAAGAAAGAAGAGAGGAGACATAATGTAGCATGTAACTGACCTGCTCACGTCAAAGTCATCATAGGTGATAATTCCAATCCTAACCTGTTTTGGAGAAACTGACATTTTTGGCAAAAAATACAAACAATATTACATATTCTGATAGAATTGGGTTAGAGGTAGGGTTAGGGTTGGGGTCGTCACTTCATGTGACTTAATGTGTGTTACTGACCTCCTACAGCAGGTGATTCCACAACTGCTGGTCCCAATAGGAATGTTTCCTATAATTTTATGGTTTGAATGACCTATCTACAATTGCATTTAGGGTCAAAGGAGGTCAGGATCATAAAAATGGTCAAATATAGCATAAAGAAAGCAATGAACTATGCTTGTGTAAGTGTTAACATTAGATAATGGAAACATGAACACAAAGCCAACAGCACAAAGCAAAGATGAAAATCAGCACAAAGAGACTTTAAGTGATCGCCACAGTGATTCTGCCTTAGATGAACAGGTGAACAGGTAAAAACTGAGGCTGCAGCCTGACTACTTATCACTGCTTTAAGGTCACTTTGGGTTCCTGGCTAGCTTAGCGTTAGCATGCTGTCTGTGCAGATGCTTGCAAAGAGCAGCATAGTGCAGTCGTTTCTGTTCTAGATGCAGTTTCCACTTTACCATTGCACTCCTGTCTATTTGTGCAATTAAATACAATTTCCCCCCTTGCCACTTGAACTGAAATCAGCTGACTGTAGCGCAAGTGGAGCCGACAAGCTGACTAACAAGTCCAAGGAAGTGAACTATTAGGAATCGGTTCGCTACAAGTATCGGGTCTCGATTCCCATCCCAAATCATTACTAGTTAGGGTTAAAGGAATAATTGGCTCAACAAAACTCTGACTCTTTGTTAACCTGGCTACAGCGCTGAAGAGAAACCTGTTATTGTTCTTATTGTCTTCAATCAGTGATGAATAGTAAGATATCCTAGCTAGCTAGCTAGCCTTTTTAGGTCTTAGCCTCTGTCCTCTATTCTAAAAAAAAAAAGGGGGGGAGGCTGTTCTATTCTATTCTATTCTATAGCAAAATAGTCTTTTTCCAGACTAAATAAAGATCTTCTAAATTAGTAACATGGCATTTCCTTTCAAGCTTTTGGATTATCTGCTTTAAGGTGCACACTTGAGAGTTATGCTAGGGAGTCAAGTACTTTGATTTGATGCTTTCTTTTTCAGAGGAGCAACAGTATCCAGAGTCATACAGTGTGAGGATGTTATACAATTAATAAGATAACTGACTGTACACAGTACAGTTTCAGTAGCTGCTCTGTACTGTGTTGCACATGGTATTGACGAAATTAACAGTGGAGGAATTATGTCCTTAAATGTAGTTACAGCACTTTCCAAAGACATCTACTGTAGTGAAATGTATTCACCACTGTTGTGTAATCCATTGTATAGAGTGGGCCATTTACCTGGCCCATTCTAGCCCAATTTGTAAATGCTCAGGCCAATAAGAACTAAATGTTATTCCCCAAAACATTTTCTGTCAACGGGAATCCAAGTCCATTTACAACAGCTGAATGGTTGGAATTAGTTAATGATGGAACAATATTAAATCATTAATTTACCACTGGGTGAACCACCCCTGTAGTCTCACCCCTGAAACATAACTGTAGCTGTGAACACTCCACATAAGCTGCTAACTGGTTTGAACCAAGGAGCAATGTCCGGAGCTGACAATAAATGCATTTAATTTAATTCATTTATCATTTATTTATTTTACACATTAATAGGTTTCAGGTTGTATTCACAAAACATATAAGCATGTGTAACCAGGCATGTTTTTAAAGAGCATTATAAGACACTTCAGTGCTTTTAATTAATATTTATATGTTTAACACATTTTTGTTTTTCACATAAACACATTTGATTCATGTATGTTCTCTTTTACCTGGCAATTACCTGGCTAATAAACTAGGAAAAATGAATCGCATGTCAGATCATTTTTGTGTGTCCTTTCTGCATTATAGTTGTACACAGTCTCCACTGTTGTTTGTTGTTCTGCATGTGGCTGCTCCAATCACTCAGAGATAAAAGTACATATATATGGATTACCACAACAACAAATACATAAATAGGTACCACGTTCTCTTACAGCTCGTACATCACCAGAGGGTGACATTATGGTGACTGTGTGCATCTTTTTATGGTTTATGGTCTGAAATATAATAAATATTCTTCATAGTTTAAGACTTACACTCTCAGTGCAGGCCTGCACCAAACCAACCTCTTCTGTTCAGTCTTTGTCTCTGTCGCTCTTTTCACTGCTGTTCTGAAAACATGCTCTTATGGTCTTATCCAAACAGACTCAGTGTACACTGTGTCTGTACGCAGCCATCTGTAGCAGAACACTTCATCATGGAAATAAACTCTATTTGAGCTTTGTTAACATACATCAGCTGTTACTGGCAATGAGACGTTTTACTCATACCTGTACACACTTCAAGAATAATAGAACCACATTTGGAGTACAGCAATTTGTTTTCTCATAGCTTTGTTTCTGTCCACATGAATAAGCCTTGGTTACACCATCATTCTGTATTCTCTCACTGCTCATGGCTAAATACTGAGGAAAAATGTATGAATCGGGAGTACAGAGAAAAAAGAAATCAAAAACTGTACATGGTAAAGCACGCTGTACTTTGACATGTCATTTATCTTTAGTTAAAACCATCTTTGCACAGAGAGGTGAACAAATACGTGCACACACATACAGCACAGATGTAACGGTCCAGACACAAATATACCACAACCAATAAATAGAGACACAAAGTATATACAGCATTTAAAGAGAGAGTGGGGAGCTACATGTCATTTATAAAACAACAAATCTTTTTAGAAAATAAGTTGGAAGAGCTTTTAATGGTACCACTCAGTGACACTGACATTAATTTCTATTATTACATGCAATTGTATCAAAACTGTTAATGCTGTAGCCTGGAAAAAGAGCTGGGCTTTCCTAGCCATGTCACCTACACCTACTCTCACACATATACACAAGGTCTCCCTTAGTGATGGTGAAGTATTACACTGGCCACTGAAAGGTTGGACACCAAGAGCAAACGATCCCATTCGAAAGTGGCAAATTCATGCTCAAGGGAGAAGGAAGGGTGCAGGAGGCAGGAGGCTGTGTGGTGGAGATTTGTGTTTTAAACTTTTCTTTGCTTTGTTTACAGGGTGTCATGGCAGTGACTCATGTCTATCTCTGAAATGCTAACATCTTTGATCAAATTATAGTAGCTGATACCCCAGAAAAAAAAGGTTGGCCAATTTAAAACATTAATTAAAAAAAAACAAAAATTATCACTTATTTACCTCATGCTGTCTTTATTACTTTAAAATGATGTTAACAGAAGCTCAAGCACTAAGTTAGCATTAGATGGATAATGAGATTCAGTGTATTTAACTAACTTTGCTGATTTTAGATTCAGGTTATTTTCTTACTCTCTTGTTTCCTTGAATTACATTCAGTCCATGTATGAGGGTGAATCGGACCTTAGTACACTTCAGTAAACTAATTCTCCTCAAATTCCATCCTTCCAGGCATGTTTTAATTAAGATCCAGCTATTAGGATGCAGTTTATTATCAGTGCTTGTTAGTGATTGTTAGTGTCAGCCTTTCAGTGGCAGCTAATATGTGTTTATGGAGAAAACTCAGTGAAAGATGTTAACATGTCTTCTTCATCTCTGATGTCATTGTAGACTAAATTCATTTCATGTTTTTATTTTATTTATTTATTTTGTTACATGTAACTGTAGCAATGACAAGTAAAAAGAACTGAAAACCCAAAGAGAGCTTTTTGCTCATCTTCCTGCTGGTGAAAGTTGTATCCATACTTATACTTAAGTATGTTGTATACATGCTTACTTGAGGGTTCAGTAAATTCCCCATTTTAATGACTGTATTAAAAACATAACCATTTGGAGCACAATGCTGTGACAGAGTGATTAAAGTGATCAACTTTAAAATAAGTTCAAAGCTACAATAGATCTGGGGTTTGGCCACCTAGTTGCCACGTTGTTATGAAATGACTACTGTACTGACCCACCACTACAGTAGTGAAACTGGTACGGCATTTGTGTCAACATGTTATTATTACATATCACAAACAAGGACTGAGCTGGATTCAAAGGAGAGAGCAAGGGAAGAAACCTAGGTATGGTTCTGTTAGAGTTTTACTGACAGCAGCTTGAAATAGTTCGGTCCATTATGGGATACTGCAGGGAGGGATTCATATGTCTGTCAGTTGTCACTTGTTGTAACTGACAAGCTGGCATTTGTCAAGTAGGATCGCTGCTCTGTGGATTCTTCTTTATACTTTTGGAAACTCGCTTCATGAGGCCGTCTGGTCTCAGTGTCTGTCAGTGATTGGCTGCTCATGATGCTTCCTCAGCCTTGATCCTGAATGGAAGCAGGGGTGGGGGTGGGAGAGGTTATTTTTTAATATTAGCGTAAAGTTTTGCTTTTGTTTTCAAAAGAGGACATGTGACTTTCAATAGCACAAAGTTGCCCATACAGAACAAAGTGTTGTTTTTCCACTGGAGGAACCGCTTATAAGACCAGTGTTTCTCTACTGCAGCAAAGACTCACAAAGATTAGGCATATTAGTCTGCTCATAAAAAATAGAGTTTCGGGCTTTCATGGATACAAAATATTTAACTTGTGATGCCCGGCAAATTAAATTGAGTTTTTTCTTGTTGAGCCAGTCTTGTGCAGGTTGTTGATCAACATCAAAGTGAGGGTCTATAACAGTGGTAAGTTATTACTATCCTGTATGAGCAAAGAAAGTGTCAGACAGCTAGCTTGGCTCAAGCTAACTATTAATTGAATCATAATTATTGTGATTTATGAGTGACTGGATGCTGCTACTGTATGATAATCACCCAGCAAAGCTTCAACTCCAATGGCAGGCACACTCATTATCCAGCAGCGTGAAGCAACAAGTGCAAATTCTCACTTATATCTCAGCTTTCTGTTTCTCTGTATTCATTTATAAGATACCTTCCTGCAGCTCTGGGCATTTTTATTCAAACTCTAGAGCATAAAAGCAGGAGAGAGGCAAACAGCTGTGAAGAACCTACAGCTAGTGACTACAGAGAATGAAAATACAACATAATGACATCATAATGATATAATGGTGGGTGTACCACTTAAGCCATGACATTATTCAATCAGGCTTTGCTTCTTCCCAATAACAACATATATACATGGATGGACTCAGTACATTTCCAAATTGGTCAGGAACCTTAGCTTTGCTTTTATTGTCAACACCATTTTTTTAAGTACTTTTGCCTTTTTATGTTTGTCTTTACTTACTGACAATTTAGGACACTTAAAAAGAAATATGTTGTGCACCAGTCAACCTAAAAATATGATACAGTATGGTATGACTTTTTGGCCAATATCAAACAGTTGCACTCTGTAATGGAGGGCTATTATGAGGTGTCAGAATACACTCTGTCCAGAAATATTTAGACAGTAATATTTTTATAAAGCTGACATAATGGATTTTAAATCAAACAATCAAAATGTAATTGTGCTTTGTGTGTTTTAATCTCTTACTGTGCATTAAGGTGCTTTGGTAACCAGGGGTCTGGAAGGTTCTCCTGGTTGCAGGACCTTCACCCTCTGTTGTGATGGCCTGTACCTCCAGCCTGTACAAACTAGCAGGGTGTAGGCCTGACACCACTAGAACATTACCATCCTGAAAGAGAGGAGACAGCAAGTCAAGGAGAAGTACGAGACAAAATGCGAAACACTCATGTTGTGTGAAAGTGTAGGAAAGCTGCAGACTAAACCAGGTTTCTTCGAGGGCCCCTGAGATGTGCCTGCAGAAGAAATCAATTTTGAATCTGCATTTAAATTTAGCCTTCATGCAGTATTTCTCTAAATTCCCCTGAAAGTAAAGAAAAGAGAAAGCTAAGTATTTCACTGTACTATCACAAAACTAAGACACACAGAAATCTATATCAGCAGATCGCAATTTTTGCTGCTTTTTTACATTTAAGATGATCAAGTTCTCATTTCGTGTGTCATGCAACATTTTTTAAATCAAAATTACTTTTGCACAATAACTTTACTGGCAGCAGCTTCCAGGCCTGGCAGATCCCCAAAGAAGGCATCCTCTAGAACCAGTAATAACAGTGCATTACAAAGGTCAAAGACCTCTGCAGTAATATAACTTGTAGGCAGTCTAGCAAAGATAAGAAGCCCAAGGCCTCAATAAGGTGGTCGAGGATTCCATAGAGTGGAGCTCAGAAAATTAGGAAGGAATTGCAGGAAAAGAGACCAAAGGAAATTTTGGACAACGAAAGGCCTTGATAGATGAATGAGGGGAACCTTCAAGCAGGTAGCGACGTGGCTTGACTCTGAACTGAAGCTCTGACAGTGACGCATGCCGGGATTTTAAGACTTGAGGTAATGGCCTGATGGCTCGTAAAAAGTTACGTGAGCTTGTCTTGGAGTAGAAGATGGAGAGGGGGGGCCTGGCTGGTTAATTTACTTTGGGTAGAGTGGCGATAACTACTGTGCCGATTTCTGAAATGAACAGAGGTGACAGTAAACAGTTTTGGAAGGGTTGGTTGAATTGAAAGACTGATTAGAGGAGAACCGCCTTCCATAATGATAACCCCCAAAACCGGCAGAGAGTCAGCGGGACAGCTGAACCTCATAGAAGATGATAATGCCATTTGGGATGTTGTCAGAACCATGAGTCGGCTTGTCATGAATTGACATTTGACATGATACGACATATGACAACAAGAGCCATTGCTGCACTCCAGGTGGACTTAAAGGAACACAATTGGAATGAGGTTTTTGCAAATGAAGATTCAAATAGTGCATATGATTTATTCTTATCAACTGTAATTTCACTATATGAAAAACATTGTCCTTTAATGAAAATCACTAGAAAGCATCACAGATCAAATAAGCCATAGATCACAAAGGGGATAGAAGATGCATGTAAAAAGAAAAATAATCTATATAAGAGATTTATAAAACAGAGGACAAAAGATGCTGAAATAAAGTACAAGTCATATAAAAATAGATTAGTAAATATTATAAGAACAAGTAAGAAAGAATATTAGCACACATTATTGGAGCAAAGTAGAAGTAACACACAGGAAACATGGAGGTTATTAAATAGTTTAACCAAAAAGGGCTCTGACTACAGTGGAAAAGGAGTTAAATATATGAAAAGGGATAGCTCAGTAGGTACAGTGGTAGCCCCATGATCGGAAGGTCGGGGGTTCGAATCCACTGAACGGCTACCCTGAGGTACCCCTGAGCAACGTACCGTCCCTACACACTGCTACCCGGGCGCCCAATGGCAGCCCACTGCTTCACAGAGTGA
>VUQG01016824.1:6952-20789 GCA_015106755.1 Etia nguti | reverse complement strand
GCAGAACATGTTAAAAAAAAAAAAAAAAAAGACTAACCCGAAAGTTGCACCACAAAACCCACTCTGGAAACTAACTGGAAGTTAACGAGATTATAAACAAAAGGCAAATTGTTACACTTGACTGAAATGTCAAAGTAGGGTTATTCCATCTCAAATCGTCACTTTCTGGTTTGCGATTGAGATCTAAGGCAGTGTTTGAACATGGATATTAAAAAAAATAAGACAAAAGAATGCTCACTTGCCTCTCTTACCTTAATTCAAGATCTCTGATTTGATTAAAATATATTTAAATATCAAGTAGTCCTGCAAAGTCGCACATGAATAAAAAATCACTTTGCAAAAGTTAACTAGTGAGAACTTCTGAATGGTATGCAGTTTTATTTCACAATAATGCAAAATAAAACATGTAGAATACTTTTTAGCATAAAATTCAAAGTGACAAAAATGAAGACAATGCTATTTTCATTCAACTTTCGTCGTGGATTGAGCAGTTTTATTACAATTCTAGCAGCATTTATTCCAGCAGTCCCTGCTTGCCTGTGGCAGTCGTATTAGGGTTAAGGTCTTCTACTAAGTTGTTCCATGTGGACATGGCAGTGGCCTTGCAAGATTACTAATGTGAAATGAATTAGTGATCCCTTTTTTTATTACTCTTAGTTGTTTTCCTAGATTTTTTTAAATACAAAAAAATTATATTAGAACTTGTTCAGTTTTAATACCAAATTAAATTAAATATCCTGATTCAGTTTTATGGTAAGAGAAGCCAGTGAACATTTTTGACTTCTATCTTTAAAATTTTTGAGAGATTCATGTTCAAACATTGCTCAGGTTTGAAAGTCTGAATATGCTAGAAGTGTGTCAACAAGCCATTTTTAAAAAAAAAAGTGCATTAGCTGGCTTTGTAGAAGAAGGTTTTTGGTTTTGGTTTTTCCCTACCAGAACACATTGTATAGCAGGTTATTAATAATCTGTCACATCTGAACTTGAATTTGAGCCAGACGTCGGCCAGGGTGGCTGATACTAGAGGTCAGTGGAGAACAGTTTGAACTGTTAGGAAGGCAACAATAACTTAAAAAACAAGTTACTACATATAGAAAAGCACCTCTGAATGCACAACACGCAGGAAGACAGACATAGACAAGCTGTGGAAGAGAGCCAGAGATTAATAATATCGAATAATTAAACGCAGAGAGGTGTTGCTGGTGTTTTGGTGTGGGGGTGTTTTCATGCCACATTTCGGTTGATTTGACCAACTGATATGGCGGCCCTGAAAGGTCAGATGCACTGCAACCTAAGAAAACACCAGTGAATAGCAAAATGCTGCAAAGGCACACAAACACACAACAGAAGTTGAATAAAGCACAACAGAAATTGAAACAAAAAAACCCTCCAACTCGCAAAACACAAGTGTTTTGGGGAAGACAATAAAATGACAGAACAGTTGCGAGATTGAATTCCAGTGCGTTTTCTGTGCTTGCGTAGAATTTCACTATTCCCTGATGTTTTCTTAAGTTGCGTTGCATTCGACCTCTCAGGGTCACTGTAAACAGAGCATCATTTAAATGACATAAGCAACCTTGATAAGAATAAGCTGAAGATAATGTACCCCGCTTCTGATAGCTGCTTCCAGCAGGACAACATGCCACATTACAAAGCTGAAAGTAATCTCAAACTGGTTTTTTGAACACTACAAAGAGTTCACTATACTCAAATGGCCTCCACAGTCACCAGATCTCAATGCAAACACCACCTTTGGGATGTGGTGAAAATGGAGATTAACATCATGGATATGCACCCGACAAATCTGCAGCAACTGCATGAAGCTGCATGTCGGTATGGACTCATATTTTTGAGGAGTATTTTCTAGCACCTTGCTGAAATTTAGTCCCAAAGAATTAAGACAGTTCTGAAGGTGAAAAGGGTCCGACCAGTATTAGAAAGGTGTGCCTAATAAAGTGAATGATACATGAATAAAGTGAAACCAAGTGAAGGGTTTTTGTACGTGGAGGTTCATATAATGTGAGCATTTTCAGGACTCACTTTTTACAGCTAAAACAAAGGGGAACATTTGGATGATGATGAATGTGTAATTTGTTTGTAGTGGTCTATCTTGTTTCTGATCAGATTGGGCTGTATAGGGGCCATGAACAACTGCTTGAAATTTAGACTTCAAGAAAGAGGGAATTCCCCAATTAAATGCCTCCCACAGGGGGGAATTTCTACACTTAGGGGGTTAGAGACAGTTCTAGATATAATACAACCTGAAGAAGACGGAGTTCAGAGGTTCCAACAGATAACCGATAACCTGAAGCTTGTGGGTTTGAGTCATTGTTAAGATATTGGCTTCTCTGAGATGACCAAAAAACTTTTTTACCAATGCTACTGTAAGTGAGCTTACTTACTTCCAGTAAAAGGAAATAATGAGTATCCACTAAAACAAAATAATTTCACAGACACTCTTCAAAGGCAAGAAAAAAAAAGTGTTAATAAGATAAGCAGATAAGCTTCTTTACACATTATTAGGCTGTTTTTAAAGTACATAAAAGTTTTATGACTAAGAATTCAATGCCATAAGTAACTTCTAACTGAAAAGTTTTTACTTTACTTTACTTTACTTTACACCTGTACGAAGCTGACTAGGCTGAGTATTATTAGCTTCAAGGAATATGTGGGGGATTTTCCCGCATTATAAGAGCTATATTTGCAAGATTACGTCACACACAGTTTGCACAGTCCTGCACTGATGAACTAAAATGAGTTTGATATCCCTGCTTCTTTTCATATGAATGAAATGAGTAGCTAACATGACAGAAAAGATTTTCCATGAAAAAATATGGACCCACTCCTGACCCTGTCAAAATCAGCGAAATATATTTGTAAAATAATTTAAGCATATTTAAAGAAATCATTTAAAACAGAAATTTGTTTCTGAGTCACAGACCCTTGGATTATATAGCAGGAGGGTGTAATTGGTGTGTAATCCGAGTTGTCTCCTATGCTGAAGAAGTTATAATATATACACAAATAATTCGAATGAAAATAGCTCACTCCTTACTTAGCCTACTTCATGGTGCTGTAACTTGGAAAATATTGATAGTATGAAAGTAACATTTTGCATAAAATGTACTAAAGTGATTGTACAAAATGAAAAAAAATCAGCAAATTCTGACAGGTCACATGGGATTGTTGATTTTTTTTTTTTTTTTTATGGAATGGCCCAGAATAAATTAAAAGTATTATTCACTGGTCTAACTTCCTTTTAGCTGCAGAGCAGATCAAGATCTTGATGTTATTGTTGTCTATATGAAACGTACAGAAAGCAAAACTTAGGTATGAAAAATGTACTGAGCTTGAGTGTAAAGGTTGTAGTCACTGCTGTAATGTAAAACTTTTTGAAGCTTTTGTTGCATAAACGGATACCTTTGTTGTTAACTGGCATGTTGATGTGAAGATAAGATTTACATTAGGTATCCCAAATATTAGGAAATTCCTGTGTTACACAAGCCAAAAACATTAAACAAAATCTATAATAAATTAGCATAAATCAAGTAAACTAGCTGAAAAAAATAAATGCAATATGATGAGCTCAAAAATATAAAAATGACCTAAAAGAAAAAAAGTGCTGTAAAATATAATAAAAGAGATAAATGAATGAAAATCTAAATAAAATAATAAAAAAACCACGTAAAAAGATGATTCGCACTGCAGCAACAAAACAAAAAGCAACTGAAATAGCCACGGTTATAAAATTACTAGCGATATTACTAAGTGTTTAAATTGTCCAAGTTTCTGCTTGCTTACGTCTCATTAGAAGCTGGAACTCTAGACCCACTGTAGGGTTAAATGTTTACATTTGAGTGCTTCTGAAACATGTAGGCTTTTTTTCTTTTTCATTTACATTTTCTTTCCTTTTCTAGATGAATGTGGGCGTCGCTCACAGCGAGGTAAACCCCAACACACGGGTGATGAACAGCAGAGGGATATGGCTCACCTATCTGCTGCTCACTGTCGTGTTGCACATCGTCCTCCTCAGCATCCCTTTCTTCACTGTCCCGCTGGTCTGGACACTAACTAACGTCATCCACAATCTGGTCAGTAAAGCCTAAACAGCTGTGCTGTGTACAAATGAACATTTTCATGCAGTTCATCAGTTCATTTTTCTTTTTTTCATGAGTCTAGTTTCAATTTTTATTTCAGTAAACTAAAATCTTTTTCCACACCTAGTTTTAGTTTTTACCTCTCAGCCGTAAAAGGTTGATTGGCTGTTGTTGTCACCCTGCCGGGTGGGCAGGCAGGCAGCGTGGACACCCAAGTTTGTGAATGCGATAACTCGAGAGCGAGGCAACGTAGGAGCTTCAAATTGATGGTGTATCTACTAAAAATCTCTGACAAGTTCGATTCTCAGTGACCTCAACCTAAAGGTCAGAGGTCAAGTTTTATGGGAATCTAATGAATATGATAACTCTAGAAGAAGTCGACATAGGATTTTCAAATTGATACCATAGTTGTCTAGTAGGAGTCTGGGCGTCATCACTGGCAGTTGCTGTTATTTGTAGTCTAATTTTAACTGTAATAAATGTGTCCAAACACAGGGACCTTGTACATTTACAAAAACACACAGAAATTGATGCATAAATCCACAAACAGCAGGTGACAGGTATAGATACTGATAATATCAGAATCCAATCTGATTAATTCATAATTTAGCTTTTATATTTTGTGAGATAATAAAAACATCACAATGTTAAATATGCTATTTCACTAAACTGACAAATAGATGACAGTAAAACCTTTGGATATATGACGTCGAAGACGGTGGACACTTGCATATTTAATCAGCTTTTCTTCAATTCTGTCATGAGTTGTGCTGACATGTTTTTGTGTGGCACCCCCGCATCACAATATTCCCTGATGCTGGGATGTTATTCCATTTTACATGTTGAAAGGTGGCTTTGTCTGTTTTACTGTAGGATGTGTATGTGTCGTAAAATATCAGTTCATCTGTTTTCAGGTGAAAAGAAACTGAAATTGTGGTCACGCTTTCATTTGCATTTAATCTGCAGATCAGCACATAGCACTACTTTCCTTAACACCCCCCTCCCCCAATATCAGTGAACCGTGCTGGTGTCCAGAGGTAATGAGAAAAGTACAACTTTGTGAAGTACCATGATCTTGGTTGTTCATAACAGTGGTCAACAGTTTATCAGAAGTCATCTGTTTCAGAGATAACAATTTTTTATTTTGATATGCTAAATCCAAATAGTGTACAGTTGTCATTTTTTTTTTATTTTTCACCAATTTGCTGCTTAGATGAGTTTTACTTATAAATTGTAAGCTTATGTCTTCTCATCTATTTATAGTTTTATATATTAATACAGTTAGGTCCATAATTTGTTGAGTTAAGACCCTATTTTTGTTGTTTTGTCTGTACACCACCACAATGGATTTGAACTCAAACAGTGATTGAAGTGCAGACTTTCAGGGCTTTACAAAAGTGCATTAACTGTTTAGGAATTGTTGCCATTTTTATACATAGTCCTCCAATTTCATAGTTTGTGGATGTCTCCGCAACAAAACAAAATTATTTATCCCTGTAAAGCCCGAACCATTAAGTAATTGCCAGAATATTTAAACGTTTTGAAACTGGAGTATTTTTTGATTCTTCTGATAAATGAAAACAAAGTTGAATATAAATGTGCATATATGAGTTTTAATTTGGATATTTTTTTACTACATCTGGCATTTTCTGATCTCTGTAGGATTATCCATCACACTGATAATGTAGAGATATCAAAAAATGAAAATATGATCCACTCGGCATTACAGGGTTAAGAGTGTAGGGGATCAATAAAAGAAATACTAAGTTTATATGCATTTCGCTGGTCCAATTTCTATTATTTGCATTATTGTATACAGCGTATTGTGAAAGAAAACTAAAAAAATTACTTGTGAGATATTTTATATCCAATATTGTGATATGCTTTAAGAAAACATGTAACTTTACTGTGTGGCATTCGATTTCCTGCTACTAGAAAGGTCAAATCTAAGGTCAGAGTGGACACTGAAGGGTCAAATTTCAGTGTCACATTTGAAATTTCTATAAGAGCCCAATTTCATCAACTTTGGATGAATAGTTTAGGAATAGTCACCATTTGGTCTAAGAGGTAAGCTGGTAGCATATCATTTAAAACTGGAGCCAACCAATGTAAAGCATCATTTTCAGTTTTAGTGTCTAAAAATTAGCAATTGTTTCAGAATCATTTTGGCTTTACATCACTATGATTGAAAAGCTAAAAACCAGCTGAATCACTGCTGCTGTTCAAAGTGTATTAGTTGTTGTTTTAATATCTCAGGGAAGCACTACTCTTCAAAAAAAAAAAAAAAACCCCACTATTTTTGCAGCACACATCAGACAAAATGTATGTTGTTTTCTTCCCCACGGTTTATACCTTCAGTGTGGTTTGCACCCGAGGGAGGTAATTTTGCTCTCCACAATACTGCTCTTACATGTCAGAGCTGGGAAAATTCTTTGGGTCACTTCCAGGGTTAATGAAAACATCAGCTCTCCGGGGAGTGACTGAAATGTCTCCTTGATTCGTAGTTACACTTGATCTCGCATGAAGTATTACTTCTTGTTCCCCCTCATAATGTTTGTGGATGACTGTTGTTATGTCTCCTCTGCAGGTGATGTACGTGTTTCTGCACACAGTGAAGGGCACTCCCTTTGAAACACCAGACCAAGGCAAAGCCCGTCTGCTCACACACTGGGAACAGATGGATTACGGCGTCCAGTTCACGTCTTCACGCAAATTTCTTACCATCTCACCAATTGTTCTGTGAGTATATATACTGTCCACAACAGAACGTCACAGATAGCTTACAGTTTCACTTTCATTATGATGAGTAATTCAACATGTAAAGATCACACAACTGCTGTCTGTTATTTGACAACAATTTAGGTTTTTAACTGCTTTTTAAATGATTCATTAACAGTGATCAGCCGACAGAAACAGAAATATCAGCCCAAATAGTGACTGGCTACCCCAAGAATTATCCGTTGCCCTTATTAGTGGCTGCAAAGTTAAACTTTGCTATGGTCTTTAGCCAACATGAGATCCTACATGTGTTTGTGTAAAGTAACTAAATTAAAAGTAGCCTGCTTTTATAATAAATAAAAGATTTGGCAGTTTAATAGCTCTCCAAAGAGTAAAAGTAAAAAAGTAAACCACTTTCAATATAATTTTGACCACAGTTGAGCAAATGAGTAAGCCAGCAGGGATGGTAGTGAAGCAAGTGAAAGCAAACAAATCTGTCGACTCACTGTTAAATCCCCTATTTTATTCTGTGACTTTTCTTTTCCTTTTGGATTTTAAAACCATAGAAAGGGACACTCGGGAAAAGCAATTTGCATGTATTCATTCATGCTAACCACCGCTACTGAGGTTCAGTGAAATTAAGAGGAAAAGGTCTGAGGTGATAAATGTAGGCCGGTGATTCCCAAAGTGTGGGCTGGGAAGGCATGGACGATAGGGCACGAGAGGTCATTTGAGCAGGACATAAATGCAAAGAGTTTTTTTTTTTTTAAATAATATATTTAAAGATTCAAACGATTTAAAAGTTTTATTTGATTTTTTTTGTTTTTAATGTTTGTTTATCCCAATAATCCCATTGAGATTCATGCAAGAGAAATAAAATCAGAAAAATGCAAGAGCTTTATATGATTTTATAGTAGAGGTTAAACTTGTATGATCCACTTTCATAGGTTGAATCCAATGATAATTGTTTTGGCTTTGGTTGCAGAATTTTCTATTACAATTTTCTTTTTGTTTTTGGATTTGTTATTTGGTTTAAAATTGTTGTGAAATATGAATTTCTGGGATTGAGGTTGGCCAAAAACTGAAAAACTACAGTAAAATATTCTCACCTGCAGACTGAACTTTCTTTGTGTGTCATGTACTTTAGTTTTATCATGTATTAGTGTTTGTGTGTGTGTGTGTGTTATAATGCTGAAGAATTCATGTTGATGCTGATGCTTTCTCTCACTCTCTTTCTTTACAGATATATTCTTGCAAGTTTCTACACAAAATACGATCCTACACATTTCCTCATCAACACGTGCTCGCTCCTTAGTGTCCTCCTCCCAAAGCTGCCTCAGTTTCATGGAGTACGGATATTTGGGATCAACAAGTACTGACAGAACACTAGATTTGAACCATCAACACTGGACTGTTTCAATTTTAGAGGCTGCAAAAGAAGAAAATCTGTTTAAATGGTCTGAACATGTACACATTGTTTGGAGTATTATATGAAAGTTGCTTGCAGCCTGGTGAAAGTAAATGCACTGCTGCTGTTTCATCAAAGTAAACGATGACATTCCCGATGTAAAGGCCAGACATGTTTGCTCTTGTCTTGGAGAAAGAGCATATTTATAACTGCACTGCTTTCACATGTAGCTTTTCTACAGATGTTGGTTGTTGTCATGATTGTAAATGAATATTTTTGATTCATGTCGCAAACGGCACTTGAAAGTTTTTCTTTTTCTTAATTTACTATGAAGGATTAACATGCAGCATGCATTTACATGCCCATAATAATAAATAATAAACATTTTGCCATGATAAACATAATCATGTAATGTTTGATTCAGCAGCAGGGTGTCTATTATCTTTATTTCACAGAATCTAGTGGGAAAAGTGCAAAATCCCATTGTACAGAGGTGTGCAGGAATTAAATCCTGCCAAAACCTCTCTGTTATAAATGATCAATTGTAGGTCAGTCTACAAGCTCTGGGGAAATCCAGACACTTTACATGAAGCAGCCATGAGGGGGCCATCACAGAGTTTGCAATATGCTCGTATATCCAAGGGATTCTCCCCCTTCCGTATGCACCGTGGTCGCGTTTGCATTGCAGCGAGGTTTCCCTGTTTGTGACGCTCTTTGGGGAAGTTGCTGAAAGAAAAAGCAGCGACGTGTGAATGTGATTACACTGCCAAACAGTGCCTGGGAAACACATGCAAATAACGCCAGCTGTTTCAAACAAGTTGTGTAATCGAGTGTAATCATTTGCAACAGTGATATTTGGGTTGTTCCCTGTCTTCAAATGCTGCGAGGACAGACGTATAATGTAAAGAAGCCAGAGATGGAACGCACAGGGCAGTCAGGTTTAAATGTCAAAATGTCCCCAATACATCAGATATGGCTCACTGAAACTAGAGAGTGGGAGAGAAAGAATGAATACAATGTTTTAGCTCTAACGTATACTTAAAGCTGTCTGATTGAAGATAACACTATGCGGCTTTAACAGCAAATTAGGTCCACTGCAGTATTTCCCTGTTCTGTTTCCACTTTCAGTTTATTGTGAACTTAGTAAAACCTTGAGAAGATATGTACCGTATATTAAACCCTTGACTCAACATTGCATATGTAATGCGAGCGTTTGCCAGTCATGACTGGATTACATAGAAAGTTGTGTGGCACGATATGTCGGAAGTAATGTGAAGATATGAGAAAGGTCGCAGTTTCTTACTTTACAGCTGAGTGGTGGCTTCTTTGAAGTTAAGGTCATATTTTAACAGATTTAAAGATGTCCCTTTAAACGGGAACACCAACAAAAATCATTAGAAAGATGCGTGTTTCAAAGTGAAAATACTGTTTTGCTTGTTTTGCTTCTAGATAAGTGAGGAACAACAAAAGATATCATGCCTAAAGTGCATTTGAATCTGCATACTGGACAAATGAATCACTCGGCAGAAACCGTCAACTAAAACACAGTTTCTGCAAATGCCGTTTGATTCAAATCATTCCTTTGTTGTCTGCAAAGTGGGTTTGCCGCTATGACAGGAGTTACCAAAAGAGGCATCAATGGTTTACAGATGGAATCTACTTATCCAATTCAGGGTGGCGGAGGGGCTGGAGCCCATTCCAGCTACCCACAGAGCAACCTGGGCAGGTCGCCAGCCTGCTGTGCAGCTAAAACAGAGGGACAGAGAACCATCCACACATTCATAATCAGTGGTGGTGTTGGGTTAACTAGTGTTAACCCAACACCACTAACTGCATGTCTTTGGACTGTGGGAGGAAGCTGGAGTATGGGGAGAACATGCAAACTCCACACAGAAAGGCCCCGGTCAGATGCAGTCCACCACCTGATTTTATTCTCATGAAAATGATCCGATCGTTAGTAAATGAGTTGTTAAACCCGTTGAAATGTGACCTGGTTTTCGAAAAGAAGCAAGACAGAATTGGGCTCTGATATCAAGTTGGTGGAAAAGAAGTATTTTATTAAAACAAGCAGGTCCTCTTAAAAGATTCCCATGCTAATTTCATTCACCAAAGTCATGGCATTTTGACCAGACCACCAAAAAACTGGCACCAACACAGGACCACAAAACTGCTGCGACCAAATTCAAACCTGTCAAAATATGGGTTGCTTCCTAAAAGGCATCAAGGTAGAACTGGCTCTGTACCAGGACGGGGATAGAGCTGGTAGAAAAGCCACCTACAAAACAAAAGTGAATAGAAGTAAACCAAGAAAGACAGTAGCACAACCTAAATAATCAAGAATTATAATCCACACTCACACCATATAACTGAATGCCTACATAATGCCTGCTTTTTTTTTTTTTAAAGGCCGCTTTTCTTCACCAGGGGTGACCCCAGATCCCTGTAACATTTAGTCACTGCTAGATGACTGAAATTCAAATTTCACATTCACAGATAGCTGGCATTGGGGAATACACAATTTTCCCTTTGGGTTTATAGGCCTGTTTGACCGGGGGCTTTACCTACCTAATATGTCATTAATGATGACACATCATGTATGAAATATTGCAGGATTGCTCAATCGCAACACAACAAAAAAATATTTTATTTGCCCTTTTATATGATGAACAAGTATTGCTATTGCTGTACTCATTTTCTTCCAGCCAGAACATTGCCCCTCGAATTCTTCCTCCCACTGATGCCAGATGCTGCTAATAAGAGTTCATTGCATCCTTGAACTTCTCTCTCTAATACTACAGTCTTTACTTTGCAAAAATAAACCTACTTGGCATGACAACTGTTGTCAACTGGCACTAAACAAGAAACATTTTTATTTTATTTTGTTTTGCATCAAAGGCATATGATAAAGCCATGCTGACATTTACAAAACCTCAAACCCTCTCAGTGACACCATCACACCTTTTAGAGTTCAAATATATATATATATATATCTTTATTCAAATTACTTGGGGACACTTCTACTGATGGCTTTTCATTAAAATGAATGAAATAGGTGAAATTAAAAAATGACATCTCTTTCTCTTCCCAAGCAGAAAACTAGATTAATAACTAGTAATAGTGATCTACATGCATAATCTCATTACAGTCCACAGCAGAAAATCTAATTAGAGCCAAAGGCTGTAAACAAAATATGTTTAGAAAACTAAAAACTTGTGTGGGCCACAACTCGGCACAAAGAAACCTGCAAGTCTCAGCTTTCACTGTCTTTAAACCTCTCAACAGAAATCTTAATTCCCTGAGATAGTGCACATTCTTTGACAGTACTTTGTTTACTTTGCCTGTGGTGATACAAAATGGCTCGTTCCCCTGGCATTCAGAGATGCAGCTAATCCCGCCTCCAAAGAGGCAATTTAAAAGTCAGTCTGGACGGCCCTGGAGAGCTGGACTCCCATCACCTTTCTGAAAGGCAGTAATAAGTTTTTGTTTCCAACACTGTGCCGTCTCACTCTGGTTTCGTCACAGGTACAATATCATCGTCATCTTCGTCGTCCGTATCAAAGAGTTCATCCTCAAAGAAAGATCCTCCAAAGCTGTACTCCTGGGCGTGGATGGACACCTCGTTAGGCATCAAGTGCGGGGAGCCTTCGACAAATTCAGCAAACCTGTGTGTAAACATGACGACATCATGAACCAAAACTCAACAAAAGCATGCTGCAATACTTAGTCTTTGTTATACATGTCACACACACACACACCAACTAGTTATCCCTTATTAATTCCAACCTCCTGTTTCTGACCTGTTGCCAATTAACCTAATTAGTTGCAAAATCTTCATCCAGATGTTTATTTTTAGTACCACTTACTTTTCCAGCCTTTTCTTGCCCCATCCCAACTTTTGGAGACATCCATTTCATTTCATGAAATACTGAAATGTCCCAGACATTAAAACGTTTAAATAATTGATTTTTCCATGCTCTGTAAATACAATATTGGTTTATAATCACTGCATTCAGATCTTTATTCATCAGTGTAGCTTGTATTTAAACCATTGACTCAACATCGCAAATGTAGTGTGACTGTTTGCCACTCATGACTGGATTACATAGAAAGTTTTGTGGCACGATATGTCGGAAGTAATGTGAAGATATGAGAAATGTCACACATTCTTGCAGAAGTTTAGGTCATTTAATAGATAATAGATTTAAAGACGTCCCTTTAGACAGAAAAACCGATGAAGATCATTTGACAGATAGGTGTTTCAAAATGAAAATACTGTTTTGCTTGTTTTGCTTTTAGATAAGTGAGGAAAAACAAAACATATCATTCATAAAGTGCATTTGAATCTGCATACTGGGAAAATGAATCACTCAGCAGAAACCAAAGCACTTTCTGCAGTTTGATTCACATCATTACTTTGTTGTCTGTAAAGTGGGTTTTTCAAATGTTCTTCCCCCAGGTTTGTAATTTAAAACATTATTGCAGAAGCAGTGCAGAAAAGGCTTGCTGATAAATGAGCCAAGATGGAAACTTCTTATATGATTTTAGCAATATTTGTAATGTTTCTGGCATAAAGTAGCAATTTTGATGGTTGTCATTTATCCAGACAAGAAGCCTAAAATATGTGACATTAGCTGATTTATTGCAGTCACTGTATTGCAGATATTTTTTTTCAGATTTTAGAAATGATCTTAAGCACAAAATATGGTTACTGAGTGTAATTAAAGGGTGTCTGTATTATAAACAGCAGTCAGCTTTTGGTGATCAATATGGTTTAGAATCCCTCATCAGTTTTGTATTGATGATTTTTAGAAAGTCGCAAGGCAATAATAAAAACGAAAACTTAACATAAATTCTTTTATTAGAAACATAACTGAATCATAAATCAATTAGTAGATACAATGGTCCTCTCTTTAATTTAAGATTAGGGTGAAATTAAGCCAAAATTGGCAAAATCACATGTGTATGAGCATAAAACCCACCTTTTTGGGGACTGAAGCCTAGAGACTGTCTTCCACGGGCTGAACTCTGGGCTGTTACAGTATTTCCGCAGCTCCTCCAGAGCCCGCCGAGTCTCTTCCTCAGCTTCCTTCTGATACTCTTCCTCAGTCAGCAGGCGTCGTGGCTGTGGCTTCCAGTAGATATACTGCTTGATTTTTCTGCAAAAGGAATAGATACATGGCTTAAATAAATCCATATTATACGACCTTATTGTGACTATTGTTCTTTATTCTACAACAAGCACACTATCACTACTTGTAGGTTCAGCAGTTCACAGAAAATCATTTACAGTGTTAAGAACATGCAATAGAAAAGTGTTTTTCTCCATTTATTCTGTGAAACTAAGTGTGTTTTTACCACAGAAGTCACATTATACTGCCTGAGGAACACTGATCCACAGTACACTGTGCTCTTACGCCACCTTGTGTCAGCATTTAAAAATGCATACCTCCATGCAGCAACCAGCAGATAGACTGGGTACTCCAGGTTTTTGGTAAACAAAGCAGCTACAATGATAGCGAAGGCAACTTGCTGAATCTGAATTCCTAAATAAACCAGGAGCAGACCAAAGAGCTGCAGTGTCCACGACAGGATGTTAATGCTCTTCTCATCAACC
>VUQG01016822.1:0-26874 GCA_015106755.1 Etia nguti | reverse complement strand
TAATAAAAATAAAAAAATATATTTTTTTTATTTTTTTTTTTTTTTTTTTTTTAATCATTTCAGTTAGTTTTTATGTTTTTCAAAAGTCTATTTTTTCCATATCTACTTTTAGTTTAGTTTTGGTTTACTATAACAACCTTACTAACAGCTCGAGTGAAGAGTAGACAGTATTTTTTTTGTTTACTAACTTTAACCCAGCCACTAATATTTCAGCAACAGTAACAAGTGACATTTGTAGTTTGATTAAAATTGCCTATAGTGTACCTACATCAATCTTAAGACTTTTTACAAAACTACCTTTGCCAGGTCTCTCTTGAAAATGAGATTTTTAATCTCAATGAGATTTTTTTACCTGGATAAATAAAGGACTAATAAATGAGTTTTCTGAAGGTTTAGTGAGGTCACAGTAGCGCCTACATCCTGCCAATTAGCAGGTGTGCTCCCAGCATGAGATGCAAAACTTATGTTTTAAAAATATGAAAGTCATGGATGCTCAGATTTAATAACCACAGTTGTAAATTTCTGTTCTGTGTTCTGTGTACTGTTTGTATATGTGTCTTTCTTGCTGCTGTTACACCCAAATTTCCCCTTGTGGGACAATTAAAGGATTATTCTATTCTATTCTATTCTATTCTATTCTATTCTAATTTTCATATTCCTTTTGTTGTCTGACCAAAAATCCAAGGTTGAAAGAGCTTTACTTTCCCATATTGTGTCAAAGAAAAGCACACTATGTTACTCCTGGATTGCTATAGCACTAATAGGCCCAGTTCTGAAAATATGTCTTATGAACCTTATTTTTATTTATTTATTTATTTTTAACTAGGGGACCCCAGTGCATATACCCAGTTGTAGCATACGATACACTGAAGTATCACTCCTTCTGTATACGCTAGTCCTACGCCCCATTTTCGTGCAGCCTGGTAGCAGAAGAATGGGAGTGTTTTGGATCATGTTATACAAAATCTACAGCTGGCAATATTGTCACATCCACTAAATGTCAGTCAGACCTTAATATAATCCCCTACTGCGGCTGTTATTGGCGGCGTATAATTCAATCTATAGCATTTTTTTCCAATGAGCCAAAGTTAGAGTTTTCTCAGCAACTCTCGGGTCATGCTACGGGAAGTGTTGGAATAGCATTGTGAGCTGAGATGTCATTACTGACTCGTTGCTGCTGTTCTCATTATAAAAGATCAAGTGAAACAGCAGCTGCTTTGCTGCCTCTGGAAAGCTGTGATAATAATTGTGTGTGTGGTTTGTGTGTGTGTGTGTGTGTGTGTGCGCGCGGAGCTGGGCAAACACTGTATGAGTGTGGGAAAGAGAAGAAAGAACCATAAAACCAGCATTTTACTACTTATGTCAGTAGAACAGTATCATTTCACCGAAATCCCGTTCTCCATAAAAAGAGAGAGATGTTTCCAATATAAGCAGAAGCGGTAAAATTTTGGACATACTATACTATCCACTGACAGATGCATACCTATCAACTTATCCCAGATCATCCCAAGGTCAAAGGGAATTTTCGGCATAAGGCAATACAGTCTATCAAGCTGTTCCAGAGTCTGTTTAATATGGCGGTCGTATCATGCTGAGTTAGCCTTTAGAGCCAACCGCCATTACTTTCTTGGATTGAGTGATGAGAGACCACATTGAAACGCATATGTAATGGCAGAGTCAGCTGAAATCAGTCTTTCCTCTTATTGCTTCACACACTATATAATATAAATTTCACATAAACAATCATTATCTCCACCCAGATAGGTTTCCCTGCTCTTGGAAACACATGCAAGCCCTAAAGGACAGCGCCCCGCCGCAGCTTTCCCTCTGTGTCCTATCTCACATTGTACTTCAGCGTTATCTAAATAAACTGTAAGGACTGTTATTCCTGCACAGAATAGATGCAGTCTGACTTTCTATCTGTTAAATCTATTTTTGATCTTCAGTTTCATATTTAAACCCTTTTCAAAATAAACTACAGAAATGGATAGCTTTATTTATCCTAACATTGTCATGTGTCCAGTCTGAATAAAAGTGCAGGTTTTTATTGGAAGAAATAGTTAAAAATTTCCAGATATACATTCAAAAGACTGAAATCAATGGTGCCGCCCTCACTGACATATCAGTGTCAACACTGGTAGCTGCTTCAGTCACTCACCTTAAACTCGAGTTGAAGTATGAAGTTTCCACCCACTTGACTGCACTGATAGTTTATAGTTTTCTTTTTGTCCTGCGGTTGTTTGAAGTGCTGAATCTCATCACCTGTTTTCTGCTTTTAATGGATGCTTTGGGGCTCAAATGAGTTCTGTTGACGTTGTCGTCCAACTTTCCTTTAATGTATTGCCCTAAAATGTCATAAAATATAGCTTTACATTTACTTGTGTGTGCTAGGTTAAAAAGCTTTGTATGTGGTGAGGATGATGTTTTGCTCATAGTTTTTGAAAAACTACCCGTTATAACCCGTTTATAACACATAATCTGCTTTGTGCTGGGGATACAGAAACATTAATTCAAGGTATGGAATATCTCATTGATTTATTTGGTTTATTGATGACCACGGGGAGAGGCAACTGGAGGTAGCATATATTTAATGTTAATGGTTTAACCAGAAGACGAACAAATGCTTGCCGGTATCCACTTACCAAGTTAACATATGTGCTTCTAAATCCTGCTATCGACCTTGTCTAACAACCCACAAAGAGGAGACCTGGCAGTAATTCACCAACAATACCCGTCTTCAGTTTGACATTTACTGACATGATGTAAATTACACCTTTTCTCGACCGGCTCTGTACAGCAGCACTTTGGATTTGAAATGAAACACTTGAGTGTGATGTTTAAGTGTCTACTTTCAGCTGTATTTTGAAGTTGTGCCTTGAATGAGCTCCAAATGAGTTGAACTTGACCTGCTTTAACTTCTCACCCACTGATGGTGTGAGCAACCTTAAACACCCTTAAAGTCAAGGAAGTAAGCACTCACAGCTCACAGACAATCTTTCAGTATAAATCCAGTAGACTTGAGTAGAACCAAGACTGAGAAACCAAGGGACACTCTAACGAAGCCCCCAGCTGGTTAAATCTACCAACACACCTTTAAAAGTGACTAGCTTCATTTTGTCTGCATGTGTTGGATTTGAGAAAGAATAATTGCTTTGTCCTCTCTCTAACAATGCTGGGTAACAATCCTAAAAACAAACCATTATTTTGTGGAATTAAACTTGTCCATTCTGCATTATCCACCACAATAACTACGCTCCCTTAGCCCAAAAGGATAATTAACAGGGAAGACCTTGTTGAGCAAAGCTTCAGTATGGAATGGGTTTTAGAGTCGAAATAAGGGTTTTAAGACACCAAGTGTACACAGCTAATCCCAGCATTTTTCTGGTTTGTGCCTCTAGCTGCCCCATGCTTGTTAATTAACCTACTCAAGCTTGTTGGTTGTTGAAGTTGTGTTTTGAGGGCAGTTCATGTGGATCACCAACCTGTTACTTTTCCTCTTCACTCATCAGCACTTGCCAGACAGCTTTTCCTGTTTATTTATTTGCCCCAGTTGCCTGGAAGATGATTAATCCTTTTAATTCTCTAGAACTTAAACTGTTTAGTTTGCAAATGCAGACTTTTCTCCATTTGGATCGTTGCCAAGCGAAGGATTGGAAGGCGAACTGGTGGGATGAATAGATGGGGTACTGTCGTTAACCTTTAGATGTACTGCATTGCAAAGTGGGATATTTCTGCAATATTTCTGAAATTTGAAAGGTCACGCTGTCAGCAAAGCAGAGTTTATGCCTTTCCTTACAGACAGCTTTCTTCATAAGAGTGTAGCAAGGTGGAAGTGTAAGAAAAGCTGCTGTTGAACTGAAGAGACAGGAAGAAAACAGTAGGCTGTTGAAGAAAACTGCCCTCAAACACTCTTGCAGTGTCACATTATGATGTAAAAATGATGCAACACCCAGTATCTCCACTGCATCCTTAAATCTGTCTCATTTGCCTCTACTAGCTACCTCTAAAATGTAGCACGGAGGAGTTGTAACCTTGTACTCATGCAATGCAAGCACCGAAGGAACATGGATTCACTGCGTCTACAAAATCCAAGGTACCATAAGAGCGTATCAGAATGAAAACCAGTCATCAAGTCAGTGCGGAAGTGTCAGACACACAATAGTATTTACATGTACTAAACTAATGGTTTGAGGAAAATGAGCAATAGAGTTACAGAACGGAATGGGAAATCTAAATTCCTGCATTCTTTGATAAAAGAGCAATCAATTGGTACCAATGCTTACATTTTTTTATGTGGTCTTTGGTACAATTACAGGTCCAAAGGTTCACAAAACTTAGATGCAAAAGTTGCACCACATCTCAAATCACTTTGCTGTTGTCCTCTAAGCCTTGCAAATACCATCAGGACAAAGAATCAACACAGAAGAAATGCACTACATCGCCAAAAGTATTCACTCACCCATCCAGATCTTTGAATTCAGGTGTCACTTTTATGGCCACACCTAGGCACGCAGACTGCTTCTGCAAACATTTGTGAAACAATGGGTCGCTCTCATGAGCTCAGTGAATTCCAGCGTGGTACTGTGATAGGATGCCACCGGTGCAACAAGTCCATCTTACCCATCCCTCAATGAATTCTGCTTGTTCTACATGCTTTCTTTTCCAGAAACAGAGTTCACATGTAAGTGTTAGTTTGTTTATTTTTAAGTCACAAATCATTTTTGGGATATTGATGGCTAGCAACATGGCAAAAACTAACAGTGTTGCTACTTGACGAAGCATCAGAAACCTGAGAATGCCCTTTCAAACACCAATAATCCAGGTCAGTAAGATCGTAAAATAATACTGAGTATCATGACAGCCGGGTACGTTTTGTTACTGATCAAGAAAAAGTACCGCCAACTTACTCTCTGTTTTGAAGCCCCGTAAATTCCAAAGCTCTCTCCATAGCCACCTAGCATTGGCTGCCTAGCGCTAGCCATTAAATGGTTCCAAGTTTGTTTCACAGCACAATAGTGGGCATACTTTCTCTTTGCCCTGAATCAAATCTGATCTAGTGTGGGAGGCTGGTGGCAGCAATGAAACAATCAGTTATATGCAACTAATCTAAATGCTGGTGTTATTTTTCAGTTGATATTATAAAGAACATAAATCATAAAATAAATGCTGTCTAATGTCTGTTTAACACTCTGTGACTTTTTGTAAGTCATCCGAGTGGTTTATTTCTATAACCTCTTCAACATTCACCAAACCTTTTAGAGGTTGGAGTGATTATATTCATGTCCCTGACAACTTTGTCATTTATCCACTTGTTGGCAAACATTAAAAAAAAAAACTACATATATTCAGAAGTGGGATATTATCCGACATAAAATGATGATATATTTTTGGGTTTTGGGAATAACCCTTGTATATTATAAGGAAAGACTGTCTCATATAATTATAAAGTAATTAAAATGGTCTGTTTCAATAACTGTAATATATTCAGAGTGTACTTAATTTAACCATTAAAGTCAGAAGTTCACTTTTAGCTTTAAAACTGCACCAAACAATGTTGTGGACCTCAGTTCTGTCAACACTGAGGGCAGAGCTGTCCATTTTCAGAAAGAAAAAAAAACTATATTAGGATTGTCTGGACAACTGAGCGGGAGCTTTGTGCTGACCTTCAGCGTGAGCGCCACGTGGTGGCCGGTCGATCGACCCATACTGTGTGAGGAAAAAGTGTCAGCTTCTCGCTGTGGAGGAAAGCCAATATAAATGTGTGACAGTGGGACTTCACACGTTGTACATATTTAATAAAACTTTTAGCTTGTACTCCCAGCTATCAGGACCCCTGCAAGCATTCTATAGGTTATGTAATAACAAATATTATAGTAAAAATCTAATGCCAGTATTTAATAACATGGTGTGAGTTTGAGAATACACATACTGTTACAGACCTGTTACTGTATGAGGCTGATGTAGATCGTTTAGACTGTTCTGACAATTACACTCAGTGGTCTGATTATGTGATTTTGAGTGCACAGAAGTTGTATGGTGAACCAAAAAACACTGAAGCTGTGAGCAACCCTGTACACCAAATTTTGATGACTGGGTGATAATTAAGGGAGTGAAAACATGACTTTTCAGAGAACGTGGTTTTTTTAGCTTCTAGCTAAATGTCATGTGGAGCCCTTTATGATACACAGGTAACAATAAGTGTAACATTTGATAATTTCACAACAACAGATACTGGTCCTTTCAATATCTGTTAATAAATATGCTAATAATCTATAGCCTAATCTTTGTGTGTCAGCATCAGCTGCTGCTAGCAGTGGAGCTAAAGTAGCAAGGTAGAGGAAGCTAACAAGAAAGGGTTAGCATTTTGGAGGTATTTCGCACCTGCTACACAAACAGCTCCTGTCTGTCTTGGCCTTACTCTTGCTAAGTTTGGAATAACAATTTTGGAAAGCTTTTATTTCACTTATTGTGAACTTGACTAATATATTTCCATTAACCAGTGTTGTTTTAGCTTAACTTCACACAAGATTTGTGTGTGAGAGCAGGGGAGAAACTAGCATGACCATAGCTGACAGCAGTATGCTATATAAGTACCAGTCCGTATAGTATTATTGTAGGGTCTTTACCTTTCAATATACAGCTCCTTGAGGCAACTGTTGTTATATAAACAGTTGCTAAATAAGTAAAATTATATTGAACTGAACTAAATAAATTAAATTGCTCCTTATTATTCTACAAAAATCGAACAAATTTGTCATATAAAGTTTATTAGTATTTTGGAAAAAGAAAAATTGGTACATACTTAAATCATGCAAACCTTACGCATAGAAGTAGGTACGCAATAAAAGCAATAAAATTGAAAGGGAGTAAAAGTGAATTTGATTACTTTTCAACACTGATAGTCGTATTTATGTATTTAATTATCCAATATAATATAATCCGTCAGATATATCTTGTGAGCCTTTGGCAGGATCTCACCATCAGATCAGAACTGTAACCACTGGAGAGTTTATTATGGAGTTGTGTTCAGTGGCTCCATAAGAAAACAAACAGAATTATGAGAAAGTGCACCGTTCGTGTGGAAACGTGCAATGAATCAAAGTGAAGCTGACATAAAAACTGACTTGTTCTGTCTTCCTAACATGCAGTTCTGTGTATTTTGTGATTTGATGTGTTGGGACCACAGAGTCAAAGGAAAAAACAAAGAACACAATTTCATGTCTCTTTCTGTCTTGTGGGAGCAGATCTTGCTTTATTTGTGGGACTTTGTGTAGAAGCTCGCTCTGATGAAGGGCCTGCTCAGAGTGATGCAGAAATAAATAGGCGAGACCAATGTAGGACTGTCTGTCGATTGATTTTCAGAGGCGATCCTTGTACCATCCTTGGCTCTGATATCATATCTGTCTCCGATGTCGGCCCCCAGATACCCATCAGAGATGAAAAACCCAGACAGAGTGCCATGTAATAGTGCTTTGAACCCAGGGCAGTGGGACTTTTCAATCAAACCCCAGATGGAATGAATGCCCTTGCACACAGCAAAAAAGCATCAGCATTATTTATCCTCTCACCAATGTTTCATGGCTTTTGGAATTGAAAAATAAATGGGCACGTTCTCTTTTTTTGTAGTATTTCTTTAATATAAAATCACACCATTGCAGTGAGTGTCAAGAAGGGAGCTTTTGAAATAACTTTTCTTTTTTCGTTCGGTTTTTTTTTAACGAAACGCTCAGAAGTTCACCTTCATGACTGTCTTTGTAGTTTCACAGGAGACATTGAGTCATTGTTGAGTGTTATTATCACGTTCCGGCTCTGAAAGCAGCATCATTCACAGCAGCACTATTTGTGACAACAGAGAATATAAGAGCGATGTTCTCCGGTTCTCTGTGGGTGAATCTGACGTCTTCCTGCTCAAAATGCACCTCAGACACAATGTAACCACTTTTTATTAAATTGGCTAACAGCTTAAATCAAAGTTTGAGTGAGCGCCAGCAAATTAAATGAACCTACAGTTAACATGCATTTAAAGCCAACTAAATTACTTCTCCGTTATTCAGCGGGGAGGCCACTGTAAGAAAATGGATGTGAAATAAGAAAGTACTGAATCATGGAAAGAACAAATCATTAAAGCAGTTCCTTCCAGTGAATCTTTGCATGTGTCTCTTTATTGGGCTAGATTGCAGTGCGCTCGGGGGTGTGACGGTTCAGCCTTGCCTCATTCACCGCTGCAGCTTTTGAAGTCGGGTCAGGAATACTTGCCCCCGTGTTTTGGCTGGATAGCGGCAAAATATTGCTCCGTCTCCCAGTGTCTTAACTTTTACAGACATTTGGAAGCAGACAGCATTGTGTGCCCCCCTGCCACCAGTCTAATGCGGGGCCATGTGGACGATTTTGTGGGAAATCTTTGAAATGGAAATTGGCTGGGAGGAAGCGTCATGTTTCTCTCTAAGAAGGAGCGCAGGAAAACAGGGAGGGAGGACGAGGGGCTTTTCGGAAGCCCTGCTCACTGCTCTAGGTCACAGAGATGTAATGATGGGCTCGGGATGAGCTGGGGTTTGCCGGAGGATTACCGTCTGTCGTTGGAGCTGGCGCGGCTCTCCAAGGCCAGTGTTTCAATCCCCGCAGAGCAGATTTGCTTCCAGTGCCAGTACGAAAAGAGAAGGGCAGCACGTGCACTAAGAAAGTGAGCGCTCACTGTGGCAAGTGGCGCCTTCACAGCAAAAGCTGTAGGCCAAAAGAAAAAGCAAACAGGGACTTGGGCTGTTGTATAAACTATGACCTGTATTCATATTATCAGACGTAGATACATTATTAATATTTGATAAAGACCCAGTGATTTAATAAGAGTGCGATTTATTATGGTAAAAAATGCTTTAGTGTATAAACAAATGAAAATAATAATAATATTAAAAAAGATAATAATGAAGTGAGTGGAATCTGTGACATTAATTAGCGGGTCAGTTCACTCAGATGATAAAAACACACTTTCCTGAGTTGTGGTTAGTCATGCAGATGCTGCCTTATTTATTTGTTCAGCTTTTAAAATGTAGTTTGTAACCAAGAGGAAAACAGATGTGGGTGCTCACAGGAGTGAAAACACTAAATATCTGTTACATTCTAATATTCTTGAAGTGTGGACCATCATTTTCATCTACTGTGCACCAACACGCAGAAACAATTAACAAAGCTTTTTTTATGTTTCAGAAGTTTATGACTGTATTTAAAATGTTTCTTTTAAGGGTTAAAATATTTAATAAGAATATGTAACAGTTTTACTAATCACAATCAGAATATATTTATTGTCATTATGCAAATGAAATGAAATGAAGTGCAGTACTTTACAGTGTTTAAAAATGATAGAAATAAAAGGAAATGTGAATAGATAAAATGAATGTATACACCAAATCCCTGCATTCACTATATTATGTATAATCGAGTCCATCAGTAATAATTAAAAATGATGCTTTAATTGCTTTCAATGCTTTAATCACTGCAAGGTAGAAGAAAATGATGCCAGAAATTCAAACAAAAAGATAAGAATCTTAAGAGAATATTAATAAATAATAAATCTAAAATAATAGTCGGATGAATACCTAAAGGATATTAAGTACAGATAAATGTGCTCTGCTATTGCCCACTGTTTCCCATCATGTGTGGGACTTTTAGAGGATCATTTATTGTGTTTTACATTGTGTACTTCTAAACTTGAACTTCCTATATTGAGTGCATGAACGTATTCACAGTACCTGGATGTGCCACTTCATACTGGTCAGAGTGTACGCACTGCTGAACACTTCTTCCTCTCAACAGCTTAGATCTTGGCTTTATAGCAGAGTACGAGGGTCCAAGCAATTGTAAGCCAGCTGGAGGAGGATACGACATTAGTGACAATGGCAATGCCAGTGCTAACTATTTAGCTAACAATGTTTTGTCAGGCACTGGTGTTACACATGCTGTGGTGTTATTTAGTGTGTATCTGTGTTAAACTGGCATGTTCGTAATGGAAAAAAGATGCGTGGCTGGAGGCTTGACGAGTCATAAAGGGAAAAAGAGGTTCACCGTTAAATTTGCCAAACTGAATTTGAAACAAAAGTACTCTGCCAAAGTTAATACACAAGGAAGGATGTAGTCTGCAGTGTACGTTACTGAAGCATACAATCTGAAGAATTCCCACTAACTTTAAAATGCACACACTGGAAAGCTATCAAACAAAGAAAAACAAATTTACTGTATTTAAAATTACTTCTAAGTACAGGGGAGTCACGCGACAGGTGAAAGACCTATATAAGCCATTTTAAATTGTGCATTTTGAGACAGGATTTGAACATAGAGAGAGAGTCAGTGTTGGGAATGGTGGGTATGAAGGAACGCGGCTGAAGGCTCCAGACCTCATAGTAGGAAAACGGGAGAAAGGGACAGTGAGATGGAGAGAAGACAACGACCTGAGGGTATTTATGTTGTAGAATCGATTCTCATATTAAAATATCGATATTTTAATCATTCGGGGTAAATTTGTAGTTTAAGGTAACTATATTATGGGGATCGTCTAAATGATCGGTGGGAACTGATTGTTCTTCCACCTCTCACAGCGATATGTAAGTAAAGATGCGCCACGCTCCCTCACTCAGTTGATGATTTAAGCGGAGTGATCTGTGGAGCTATTTCACCTCAACAAACAGCCAAGACGTGGTTTGTGACACATGTGGCAAAGCAACAACACAAAGGTAAATAACGATGATGAGTTTATGATGAGGGGAACTGAAGAGGAGGAGAGGGACAGGTGCTGCTAGGACGAGACAGGCATCACTCACAGAGTCCTTTGAGGTTGCAGGCAGGCACTATCCAGGTACAGAGGAGGAAAATGTGGAGCTGTTGGTGACGTGTAGCACTGTGCCTGAATTATGGAAAGTGACTTACATCTAGGCTTAGGTTTTTGTGTTGATCTTTAAACAAAGGGAATTTCCCTCATTCTTAAAATTACGGAATTCCATTTATAGGAATAAATATGGTTCTGAAATAAGTAATGAAATAAATTCACGCTACAATAAATAGTTGCATGAGTTTAGCTTGGACTAATATGTGTGTCCCTGAGATCACGTCCCATCAATACGGCTGGCCTAGATTTAGTAAAGTAAGGTTGTACAGCATTTAAAGTGGATTGTATAGGCTTGGTATCATTCAAATATAAACTGTACTTGTAGTAAAACAGCCAATGTAGGTTTTAAAAATAAAAATACATTAAAAAATATTTCATACATAAGTTACATTTGTTTTTGATTGTTAATTGAATATTTTAAAATGTAGGTATCAATTTTCAGGTTTTTTAAATTTCTTTTATAATAATTCTTCATAATTAAACAATAAAAACAACCAGTCTGATGTCTTGTATTCATTATGAACGTATCATTTTTAAATAACAGTACTTTTAAAAAAACTTTTCCAAACACATTAAGTTTTTGTACATTGTACCGGTATCGGATCAGTATTGTTGATACCAGCCTAAATTTTGCTTGGTATCAGATTTGAAAGGAAAACAGTGGTATCACACATCACTAGTAATCAATGTCGGACGGAAACAAGGTGTGAACAAGGATGGCAGTACTGTTGGTTGTTACATTTAGACAAGGTGGATGATGCCAATGAGGAGAACCTTGGTTTTTATCACTGTTTACTTTGCAAAGGTTACAGTAGAACCAGGATTTCATGTCCTGGAGGCAAAGACGGGGGGCAGTGGGTGGGAGAGTGCTGCTAGTATGGTGACAGGTGGACAAGTAGAGCTTGGTGTCATCAACATAACAGTGAAAAACTTGTATTAAATTTACAGAAGATATGACAGAGAGGAAGAAGGTAGATCTCTGGGGGACTCCAGTGCTAACTAGACTTACAAATTTTAAATTGAATGAACTGAATGTGGCTAAAGATACATTTAAACCAGTTTAAGGGTGTAACAGTGATTCCAATAGAAGCTAGTCTGTCACGAAGAATGTTAGTGTAAAAGGCAACACTCAGATCAAGCAGGTTAAAAAACCAGAATCAGCTGGTTAGCTGAAAAGGTCATTTGTGATTTTAACCAAGACGATCAGGTATCAAATCAAACATCACTATGTTGTAATAATTCACTCGAGGTTTTGTCTGGCCGAAAGAGATTCCTGCTTTTGGAAGTGGCTTACAGATCAGATGTTATGTGCTGGTATCAAATATTCTGAGGACCTAATGCAAGTGCACCTGTGTGCTGCTGCTCCTGCAATTCAGCTGCTACAAAAGACAACCCCACTCCTAACCCATATGGAGTTAGGGGTGGGGTTAGTGTTTGGTCAATGTCCACGTCTTTTTGTGAAATCCTTGCAATCTGGAACACCCAAATGGAAAAGACTTTAACAGAAGAACTGCAATAAAAATGTGTAAGACTTCATTAGAAAGATAATGTAATTGGTATGTAGCTAAAACCCTAACTCTAGATGGCTTGTAGGTGACCTGGTGGATGGTAAGAGGCTAACGAGGCAAGATGATGTCCACCTTATTAAACATTCAAATGAGATCAGTCCATCTCTCTGGCTGTATTTAAAAGAATATCAAGAAACAGACAGAACCTGAAAATAAAACTGAAGTTTCCTCATGGTTATATACCACTGCTGAAGCAATGTGGGTGAGCTGACCCTTTAAGCTTAGACGAACAGCTCCTGTGTAGCCCAAAAGGCTCCTTATTTATTACAGTGTGTGGACAGTCCCCGAGGTAGCTGAACCTTTGACCACCGCACGGTGTCAGTGGGCTGAAGAGACAAGATGAAGAGGTAGTCAGTCTTCTATCAGCAATCTTCTTCACCTTTCCCCCTGAGCTCTCCTTAAAAATCTGGAAGCCATCATCGCTCCTTCATATCTCCCTCCGGCTAGATATGAAGTGAGCTCACATTATAAATATCTCCATTCTGTTTGATTGCCCTCCAAATAAGTCACACTGTTCAAACAAGCACAGAGCACTGCTCCATTGCCTCCCATTGCCTGGCTTTGAGCTATTGACGCTGCAGCTGACGATTTATTATAGGCACCTTTCCCAAGTGACCGATAAGCATTGTGATGGATGCATGATTTTACTGTGCCAAAAGAGCTTTATCTCACTCCTCCAAGCTACTATCTCAAGCGGGCTGATGAGCTGTGCTTATTCTCTCTCCTCTGACTTTCTCTCCCTTTCTTGCATCCCTCAAATGGAAACCACTGTGAGCCTTATCCTCCAAAGAAGCCATTTCACCAGGAACAAATGTATTCTATTATTTACTGATTTCGTTATCTATTCACTTTGTGGCTTCTAGCATTCTTTCCGGCTTATTTGCTTGTGTTTATGTGCGTGCTTGTCAGCCCCTGCATAGAACGCGTGGATACCGATGAGTTTACAAGCATATGCATATGTGCATGTGGCTCATGTGGCGTTCAAGCTGAGCAGAAAACCGCGTTCTCTCCTTGATGCCGTTTCCACGTTGTCTTTCTGTGCTCTAGATGCAATATCCAGCTATTTAGAAAACACAGCTATCAATCATCTCAATTATTGCTGGCAAACTTCAAAGTGCTTTTGACTTGCTGCTCATTTTCTTTCTATTAGTAACACTCAAGTGGGCAGAAATACAAAGGAGCAGAAATTACAAAAAGACGTGCATTTGTGTGGCTCTGTGGTGCGATTTCTCAGTGATGAAAGTGACAAGAAATGTCTTCACTTTTAGGCTGAAAGGTTCAACATTGCATCTTTTCCAGCTGATTTTTTTGTTAAATGTCACATGCATCTGTTTATAATTCAAACTCATTGGATCTGTGCAGGCTAATTATACATACATGACGGGTACATGACATACATGGATGGGCTGTGAGACAAAAGGATCCTCGGGGCAGAAATGTTTATTCATTTAGAAAATAGGTCAAGCGATCTTTGCTGTTCATATTCAGGATGCTAGTATATTTATATTCTAATGTATAGCTCATTACATAACATTTGCCATGTTTAGTGTTTAATTAGAAATACCACACACGACACAGCTGCAGTTCACGTTAAAACTCAGACTCTAGTTCAGAGGAAGTCAAATTTAATAATTGTGATGGGCATAAATGTAAATTTAGTTTGACTAAATCTCTTTATATCTGATGTCCAACTGCGTGGATAGTCATCCGTAAATATACTTTTATGTAAGAAGTACATAATCCATCCATCCATTTTAATGCTGCTTACCTAGGACCGGGTCACGGCCCTGGAGCAAAGAAGCCCAGACCTCCCTCTCCCCAGACACCTCCTCCTGCTCATTTGAGGGAATGCTGGGGCATTCCCAGGTGAGATGAGAGATGTAATCTCTCCAGCATGTCCCGGGTTTACCTTAGGACATAAATGCAAAATCCACAAGTGCAAAATAGTGTCGAAAATGAAAATGATTTTGAAGGGTAATACCAAGGAGCATAGACCAAAATGTCTCTGGATGCAGCTTAACAGAACTACATCCAATCTGAGTCACAAAATGTGACTGGAGCAGCGTGCAGAGATTAGTTTTAGGCAGACATGGCATGCCTATAAACATGATGCAGTCTACCAAAGTAACACCAGGCCTTTTGTGCTTGTGTAGTTCCCATGCTAGAATTTAGACAAGTCCAGATGACTTGTATTATCTTTAAAATAGACTCTAACATTTATATACACTGAATGAAATATCTTATTAAAAAAAATACAACATTTCAGTTTACTGGTTTTTAACAAATTTGATCATCTTTTACAGCAAAACCCACCAAGGCCACATCTTTGGACGTGGCACAGGAAATGGAGGCAAAATCACTGAAGATGCAGCTGGAAACATTACAACAGATGAAATGCGAATTCAAAGCAAAACACAGAACAAACTAATCAGCAGCAACCACACAGAACAACCGCATCCAGTCACACCAAACGACAGCAATCTTTGTTTGCTAAACAACAAGAGAATAAGCAATAAACAGAAGACATTCCACAAGAGCTACACCAATGTACTCCAAAAAGTATAAAATTACTATAAAAAAAGTAAAATACCAAAAGTGAACAATTGTTTAAAAAAAAAAAAAAGTGTTTTGCTGTTAAATTAAGTTAGTTAAGAAGCCAAGTATGCAGGACATTGGCAAGAAACAAGAGTCTGAACAAAGTCATTGATGTTGACCTGTTTGAATGTCACATGATCTGATTCACATCTTCTCAGTGGTGTTCAAACAAAAGCGTTTGATTATCATATGCATGCACTGAAAGCTTTAACGTTACATATATCACAGAGGTGGCATTTAGAGGGCTTTTCATCTGAAGTCTGTGTACTGTGTTTGTGAGCAGGCACATGGCGACAGTGGGAAGGAAAAACTCCCTTTTAACAGGAAAAACCCTTCAGCAGAACCAGGCTTACAGAGGGACAGCCATCTGCCGGGACTTGTTGGGAGTGAAAGGAAGGAGACAGGACAAAACACACTGTGGAAGTGAGCCAGAATTCCCACTTCACTATGATGTTCTGGTTAATATTTACAGCTTCAACATCACCAGCAAGTTATTGGGGATTTATCCTGTGTGGGAAAAAAAAATAAAAAATTTCCACCCAAATGTCTCAGATATTTCCACTCAGGCTAAAATGACTGATTGTCCAAGAAACTAATTTGTACTTTGCATAGAGTCACGCTGCTAGCAAACTAACCCACTGGTACAGCTACTGTCAAGCACATGAAAAACTTCAGATTTGTCCCAGAAAAAGAAGAAAAACATGATGTGATGAAGGGGTCCATATTTACCGCTGAGACTTTTCAATTAGGCCTGTTTGAAGAGAGATTCTGTTTTAGGGTTCTCTCAGTTATCTGAGGCCTGTATTTAGTGGGGCCCCCCGCAATGTAATCCACCCACCCTTGTACACAATGAATTTAGCCTTGCATTCAGTTGTATTTGGCAGACGCTGCTTCCCAGCATGGAGGCACAAACAATCCGGATCTGCCGCATCACTCACCTCGTCTTCTGTCCTCTCCTTCCTCTCTGTGGTATTAAGTATCACTTGCCGCTACTCAAACGCTGTCAAACTCAATTCCAAAGTTTTTCATCTGCCAAATCCAGCTGCATTTTCCGGCTCACATTGGTGATCACGCTGCGGTCGAGGGGGAAACGGAGCCAGAAAGAAGTCAATGTGATTGGCGAATCTCAATGATGTCAGTGTAGCATTTCAAAGCCTGCTATCGTTCCCGAAAAACACGGCAGCTTCTGCTTTTTTGGCTCCCACCGCACACGCGGGACTCAATAAAATTTCTTAATTAAGGGAATGCATCTCGAACACACAGAGCGCGCTTAGTTTCTGATGTATTTACTGAGATTAAACTTGTGGATTTAGATTTGTTTTCATACATTCTAATTTCCTGTCATCATCCATTCGTCACAAAGGGAAGCCGAGCCCGACGGAGTGCTTTCTTAACACTCTGGGAGGGAGTTCGTGTCAGTGCCCTGACTGGTCTTCAAATTTGCCACTACTGGAAAATGTAATATACTTGCCATGGCTGCTAATCAAAGCAAGCTGAGCGAGAAATATGTGTGTAATTTATGACATGTTAAATTTGGCTGGGGTACTTCCCTCACTCTATTCCTTTGCATCTCCACCCTGAAATAAATTTCCTTTCGACAGAACAACACAGCTTGGCCTACAGATTTCTAACCATGGGAAACAGTGTTGTTGTAATGATAAGAATGCTTGAGGCACTTTAGGCCATATATTATCCCCCTTCTAACCACTGGGTGTTTATTTACCTTGGAGATGAATGCAGCAACACTCTCTCTGGCCCAGGCCTGAGCTCGCCGTACTCGGGCTGTATCAGAGACCAGCTTTCTAAATACAGAAGAGCAAAACTGAATCGGGCCACCTTTATTAAATATGCTTTATTGTGGTTGCTCGCTCTTCTGTTGCGGAGCCGTTCTCCCTCGATCCTTCGGCGTGCGTCTTTGCCAATGATAATTACAGTTATACATGCTCAAGTGGATGTGCATGCCTCATTGAAATCGATGAAATCAATATCTTAAATATGCTGCTTTTCCAACTGATGAAACATCTCATTGCATTAAAAAGCAGAGCAATTACACCGCGCTCAATAGCACTTTAACAATATCTACTCGAGCTTTGCAAAACTAATAAGGAGCACGCCGTTAGAAGGAAAACATACTTTTGTTTCGTTTTCTTTGATTTACCCATCGAAAGCTTTTCCACCTGTCGCGCTGTCGCCGGTTTTCATCGACATTGTGTTTGGTTAAAAAAGATAAAACAAATCTTGTCAGTTGGCAGCTTTTAAATGTAATGAAAGACACTAATGGGGCATTGTTTTTTAGAAAGACACTGCTGTTGAAGCAGAGTTTCAGTTCTCAGGGATGCGGCCACTCGCTTACTGTCAGTACAATCTAAAATATTTGTTAAATGCCTTACCTTTCTCATAAATTGTTTATAAAGCCAAAATAAACAGAAAGATATCTGCTTGCTGTTTGAACTTTAAACAGGATCTTGTGTGCTCTCTTCAAAAAGTATATTTATGTTCTTGGAATCTACAAAAGTAGCTTTACATGATTCACTGCTCAAAATAAACCTTCTTTGTCCTATACTGGAAGATAGTACAGCCCCCTAATCCTCACAGAGTCCACACTCTCTGTAAGACAGCTTTCTTCTGATTGGTTGCCCCTCAAAAACAGGTGATTTGAGCAGCAGGTGGGAGGGCTTGTGTGGATATTAGTGCTGTGGATACTGCAAATTCTGGTATTGATACTGTCATGGTCCGTGGCTCAGTGTCCGGGGAGTGTTGGGGTTGCCCCTGCGGCCACACCCTCGGGTTGGGCCGTCATCATCGCACCTGCATCCCATCCCAGGCAATTACCAGGAGGACTATTTACCCCGGCACTGACGGCTGTTCCATGCCAGTCACCGCTCAGTGGTTATCGTCTGGCGTTTCATACCTGCCACCTGCCTGTTTGGATGCTAGAAAATACCTCCAGTCTTCATCTCAGCCTCCTCGGATTCTCTTCCACGGACACCCTCCCCCTCCAAGCCCCACGGTCCGGCTCAGATCGTAAGCCTAACTATTCGAACCTTGCCTTGCTGTGACTCGCCTCTCCCCTGCACACTAGTAATCTTTTCCCCTTTCTGTTGCAGCCTCACGGTCCTGATTACGGCTTCCCCAAGTTTTTTGTCTTCCCAGTTACCTCAGTTCCACATTAGATTTTCACCTCCCTTGGTTGTTCCGGGTCACTTTTTGTTAACTAATAAAGCTTGTACATAGTTCTCACAGAATTTTATTGAGTCTGCTTTTGGGTTCCTCTTGTGTGCGTGAACCGTGGTTCATGACAGATACTGTACCGAGTAAATGGGAGGACTGTATTGCCAATACTAATACTGATACTTTTAACCTATAAAGCCAGCTTGTGTAATAGAGATCAGTGCGGTATGACTTACGAGATCAATCATCATCGATTTGCAAATTCTGAGCACATCTTAACGACCACTGTGATATTTACTTTCAACAATAATAAACGCCTTTCAGCTTCTCAGTATTTTGATGCTGGGTTTATTGGAGGCCAGGAATGTAAATGTACGTCTCTCTAAGCCGCTTTGGCTCAATTTCTGTTGTTTAAATGTGCTATAGGCTATAAATAGATAGTCAATACAAAAAGGGTCAGATATTTTTCATAGTACATGTTTTAGGTATATTTCCCCCCCCAAAATATTTAACACAATTCAGTGGGCTATATACTGAGGATAGAAAAGTATTGATCCTACTGCACTAGCATCAATCCGATACCAATACCAGCGATCGATCCACCCACCTCTAGTGGATACAGTAAAGCTGTGTGTCAGAGATGGCTATATTAAGGATATCCACCCTCACTGACATCATAAAGAGCCAAGACTAGAAAAGAACTCGTGAAGCAGTACATTTAGAGCAGCCTGAAGCCTGAGACTTTAGTTTATTTTGATGACTTAAAAATTTTTGGAAAATAAAACCCCTAAAAAGAATAAAGAGAAAAATAAAGAGAAAACTCCAGCTGACTCCATTATCTGTAACGTTTGTCATGTTTAATGTGACAGCACATATAAGAGGGAAAATAACAGAGAAGACACCTTTAGGACCTTTAAATAGAGAAATACTGCGAATCAGTGTCCAACTTCGTATATATCTGTGTGAACTTGTGTGATACAAGAAAATAGTAAAACACTTCTCATGACTTGTAGATAAAATTCCACATAATTAGGTTGTAACTGAACAACAACAACACTTCTTCTACACACATTTTCTTTTTGTGTGTTTTTCCATATTTATCGTGATCTTAAATGAAGTGCCGAAATTGTAGAAATGTCGAGAGAATCATCACTGATTATGCAGAATGTATCCTTTGTTATATTACTGACTTGATGTGACAAATAGGTCAGTTGCAGTGGTGCAGATACATAATGCACTTCAGTACATTTTCAATAGATTGTCAAGGTTATGGGATTATATAACACGGTACAAAAATATGTGAGTGACCCTTAAAGAAGACTTACTGTACTCATTTCCAGAACCTTTTCTTCATTCCTGGAGTCCAACATTGTGCTATTTTTTTGTGATTCACAATTCCAATTAATCCTTGTTGATCTCATCCTGGGCCTTGGTACAGCTCATCCTCTGTCTGAAACATGCTGCTTTAGCTCTCCTCACACTTTATGTAAGTTGGCTCTCTGTCGATTGGCTGCCCCTTGCAAACAGAAGGTTTGAACAGCATGTGGGTGGGGCGTCTGTGCTTGTGGTCTAGGCTGCATGCAACAATGTCTACGTGACCATGCTCTGACCTCATTGGTTGAAACTATTATTTTGTTATGCAAGCATCCAGCTTTGCAGCAGTATCTACACATGACAGACACACATTAAGTGGAACCATATAAGGTCCTCTTTAAACATAATGAGAAGAGTATGTGTCCAAGAGATAACTGGTGAAAGTTAACAAAGGCGTACCAGCGAAGCGGTTATTAACAGGGTTGTTTCTCACTGAACGACGTCACGCGTGGTTAAGTGCACATGCAAAGAAAAAGACAGACAATCCCTTCATGGTACATGGCACGGTACAGGCCGAGGCTGTGCGAGCTCCATTTTAAGTGTATACCCACTTGAGTGTGTCGGCATGCATACAGTATTTGTGAGCATCTTGTGCGTTAAACGTGTGGGGTGTGATTGCTGTTCAGGCTCTGCGAGATAAACAGGACATGCTCCGAGGAGTGGGACGGCGGCCAGTGGACACAGCTGAGGAGGCAGCTGTGAGGAGGAGGAGGAGGAGAAGTGGGAGGGGGAAGAAGGGAGAAAGAGGCAGGGAAGGAGGGAGAGCAGCAAACTGTGGAGGGCAAAGTGCCCTGACAGCCGCAGGGGTCGCAGAGTGGGACCTCTCCAGGCTTGACAGATGGACAGACAGGGCTATGCCCCACTGGCGGTCTCTGGCTCTTGATGCCAGCACAGACGTGCACCCGCAAGAGCGCACCCAAACATCTATGTAAGCATGAAGAAATGTCAAACGCTCACAGACAGAAAACACAGGACCGAGCCTGGGTACAGATGAATCCTTTCTAAGCCTATTTAGGAATTAAAACCTCTCATTTGTTTTAAATCAGTCCGGGCCTGTGCCAAGGAATGCTCACTGAATGCTGTTGTAGGGATTTGTCAGAGGGGAGGGTGGGATAAAGGTGAATCAAGTCTAGAGATTTTATTTCTTCAATTCAGGACAGTGCGCAAACCTGCAGGGAGTAGCTGGGCATTGACTTGTTTGTAGATGAGCTAGCCTTTGCTTTTCGCCCACGTGGGACTCAAAGGACAGTACTGGCCAAGATTTGAGACGTGCAGTGAAGCTTGTGGAGGCAGGGAAGTGATGGAGGGAGAATTCAATCAGAGTTGACCATCTGCCAGATTGCTTGTAACGCCAAAGGTGTTATTCCTCAGCGCAGTATATCTAGACCGGGTTGAGCGTGGCAACCCGGTCTAGGCAGGAATCTGACCGATTTCACCTCAGCTGCACCATGACGTGCATGTTTTAGGAAATCTGATACAAAACCAGCACATTTTAACATATTTATGTTTCGCTGTTGTACCGTTTGGCTTGATGAGCAATTCTGGAGTCAATTATTTACAAAACTTGTAAATACGTACACTGTGCCTCTGCCCGAACTGTTAATCAATTCCAAAATTCCTATTAGTTTTTCATTGTGAGCTTTCGCAGCTGGTTCTAATAGGTCTCAGACATTACACACCACACTAAAGCCAGAATTATCTAAAGAATTATGTGAAAGTTTAGTTGTTCCAGAAATTTGGAGTTATACATGGCAACGTGATAAGATAAACAAGAGTAAAAAGGTCCCGGGCTGCAAAGAGAGTTCACCATAGCCGGGGTATCTTTCCATTGTTTGGATTCACTTACAATAACACCGGCAATCAGGATAAGCGGTCACACACAGTTGGTTATCAACTCGATAAGCCAACCCAGGGTTTCCCCTGCGTGTTTACGGATAAGGGATGGTACTGGCAGCATTTAACCAATCCTAATATTTGAAAAGTTTACTGGCAAGAGAACCGAAGAGTTTTTAAAAAAAAAATGTGAACATGTCGAATATACAATACAGACTGAAAGCAATGCAAATAACGTGTGAGAGAATATGTGAGGGAGGAAAAGCACTGTATAGTATTTTCAGTAATAAAAGTACTGTGCGAATGTGTGTGGGACTTGAATGTTTTAGTTAGTAAAAATGCATAAGATCTACTATGTAAATAAAGTCTAGAATATATGACAACAGTTTTTGTTGGGTAGGCTGTGTGGCTGGCACAGCTGGACCCAGAAGCAAGCCTCAGAAACAGAGGAAATAAACTAAGATGGTGACGTTATTGAACTAAAACAAAGTGCAAAATACCATGAGAAATAAAGAAAGTAAGTCACACAGTCGACTTAAGGGGAAAACATACTGCAAGGGACACAACAAAGAACAAAGGGAGACAATATAAACACACCTGGTAATTAGAGTGGTGGGAAACCCCAGGGACGAGGGACTATCAAAATAAAACAGGAAGTAACAAACACTAAGACTAGGACTAAGAGATGTGAACTTGACACAGTGTCAGGAAATAAGCAAACATGGAGACATGAGTGACTGGAACAAAAAAAGATGATAACTGGAAACAAGAGGAACACTAACATAATCAAACAAGAAACCATGGACCAGAAATATAGGACTCAGAGATGCTCAGGATAAAGGATATAAACAGAAGACTTAGAAAACCCCCAAAACTCAAAAACCTGGATCAACCCTGCGAGGGGGAAGACATGAGCAAAAGGCTACTCTGGCACTGTGGTCATCTGCTCATCCACTGAGCTAAAGCTGCACGCTCAGCTTTAGATCTTTCTATTCTTTCTACAATGTAGAGGTGTTTAATGGTCTGAGAGCGAGTCATGAATAAACATAAAAGCAGATTTACAATGCTGTGATTGCAGCCATTCCCCAACTCTCTGTGAATGGTACTCATGGCCATTGATCAGTGGTCTTTGATCAGTGGGTTTTGGTCAGTGGTTGTTGATCAATGGTCATGAGAATTTGCATAATTAAGATTAAGGAACTGACCTCCCAGCCCATTGTTCCTTCAGTGGGCTGGTTTCAGTCGTTATGCAAATGTACTGTTTATAAGATTGGGGAAACCTGCAGTCAGCTGAGACTGAAGAAGTCACTTGGATGAGTGACGAAACGTTTCTCCCACAAAACGCTACGTCCAGATGAACAGAATCAACTTTTAGAGATAAAAGCAGATTACACTTAGACTACATGCAAATTTGCTACAAGGTCAGCCATTGCAAATAGATGTCCTGCTTTCGGATCATATGTTAATGCTTACAGACCAGTAAAGTTGTTAAACAAATCAAAGAATCAAGTTGCATCTAAGAATTTATATTTCTTACTGATCATCAGTGAAATGCAAACACTTCAGACGACGATGTTTAAAAAGCTTTAGATCCTCCTGCTGTCGGCACATAGAGCTCAGAGGTATCGTCCAGGAATGGTGACGCTATTTTCTGGAGACTTGATTTCTGTAATAAGCAGTGATACCTGTTTACCTCAAATCGGGAGCGTAAACGGCAGATTGTGCTCTAAGACACGGCAAACCTTGGAGTTGGACAACCTGATAAACCTCTGTAGGGTCCAGGTATCACCTCATGCTACCAGTAGTGACTCTGATCCTAGCCAAATGCAAAACTAGTGAAAAACCAGTCAGAAAAGATGCTTATTGTTTTTGGGTGGACCTGAGAAGGATAAAACCAAAGACACAACAACGACAAAATGTTTTCGTTTATGTCGTTTCCTGTTTCTAAAATGTTTAAATGTTGCAAGGATCTCTGTGTTTTTGTTGTTTTTTAAAAATGTTACATTTTTTTCTAAAGTGTTTTGTTGTGTTTTCTGTTTCAATTTGATGTTGTTTTTCTGAAATGTTTACATATTTGAGGTTTTGATCTGTTGCTCTCTGAATTGTCGAAGTGACTTTCAAAATGTGTTTTTTTTAGTTTTGGCTCTTGTGTTTCTTATTTTTTTGTGTCTTTGGCCATATCATTTAGCCGTCCGGACTGCGCATGTACCCCGGCCCCGGGGGATACACCGCGCAAGACAGCATCGCGCTCTGGGTTGTGATTGCTGAAGCAGATTGCTCTAGTACAAGGCAGCCGTGCCCCAGCATGTTTCAGAAGCGTGCAAGAAGTGGTCCCCATCGTTTGCGATAGCGTCTGGTCTATTTTTTGACAGAAGCTAAATCAAAGTGCACACAGAATATAAAGAGAGCATTTCCAAAACAAAAGCCCACGTGCAGACTAAACGCTCCACTTCTGACATGCTCCCCATGTTATTTCGCAACAGCGCAAAGGATGAAACAAAACTGCACTGAAGGAGTGACATCACAGATGCACTCAGGTGATTCCCGAGGTTAGATCTGCTCTCTTAGCACAAGACAGCTGTTTATTGTGTAAAAAAGAGCTCACAGCAAAGACACACATGGCAGTCGTATATATATGTATACATCCAGGCGTCTCTGCTGCACCTGTAGCCCAGACCCCCCTCTCCCTGGCCACCTCCTCCATACTCTTCAAGCCAGCTGAGAGATATAATCTCTCCAGCGTGTCTGTACACAAAACTAACGTACAAGGACGCTGTGGAGAGTCAGTCCACAGCTAGAGTCCAGTTATCATGGTTCATGTGTCAGTTAGATTTCTTCCACACATGAATCCCAAAGCACTGGAAATGCAGCAGTCCTGTGGAGGAGTGATAGCAGGAGACGTGACTGCAGCCATCACAGTTCACTGGGCTCTTATCAAGGGCCGGGAGGGAGGCGCTGCTTGATGATTGGTGGTTAGTGTTAGACTAGTTTATCTGACCAATATCACACCAGCCAGCAATACTTAGAGCTACAGTTTCTGTCATGATAGATAGATAAGTTTAATTTAATTTTGAACATTTACAAGATTAAAGTACTGATGTATGTGTACATTGACCAAAATTAGCCAATATGTTAACTGTCTGTATATAAGTGACTCAAATTTTATTCTGTTTAGTTCGGTTCAATTTTATTTATATAGCGCCAAATCAAATCAAATCAAATCAAATCACTTTTATTGTCACATCACATGTGCAGGTACACTGGTACAGCACATGCGAGTGAAATTCTTGTGTGCAAGCTTCACAAGCAACAGAGGTGTGCAAAATACAAGGAACAGGAACAAAGCAAAATATAAGAATGGGAATCTGAGAATTATATGAATAGATATATGTACAATATAAGAGTGTATGTTCATTGCTGAATGTGTATACTAAATATGTATATCTGTGTGTGTGTGTGTGTGTGTGTGTATATATATATATATATATATATATTTTAAAAATTAAATACAATAGAATAAACAATAAAATAAAATATACAGAGGTTGGCAGTTGGAAATGTGCAAAACAAGTGGCATTTATATACAGTATGGAGTGCATAATGTTGAAGTTCTGGTAAGTGAAGGTGAGGTGTCTATGAAGTGTTCAGCAGTCTGATGGCCTGATGGAAAAAGCTGTCTCTCAGTCTGCTGGTTCAGGACCGGATACTGCAGAACCTCCTTCCTGATGGAAGTAGTCTGAACAGTTCACACTAACAACAACATTTGCCTCAAGGTGCTTTATACTGTAAGGTAAAGACCCTACAATAATACAGAGAAAACAGAGAAAACTCCAACAATCATATGACCCTCTTTTCCTCCCCACCGTGCTTTGGCAACAGTGGGGAGGAAAAACTCTCTTCTAACAGGAAGAAACCTCCAGCAGAACCAGGCTCAGGGAGGGGCATCCATCTGCTATTTTACTTGAAATTTATAATAAATTAAGATGTGCCAGTAATATCTAACAAAAACAAGCACAAATGAAAAGCCACCAGATCATTACATGTGAAATGAAGACATGAATGTACACAGGTAGAGGGAGAGTAAGACACAGGTGAACTAAACTGGCAACAATGAGTGTGGGAATTGGAACAGAGGAAGGAAATAAAAACACACAGGTAACGGTCTTTTAAATTAGAGCAGGAAGTAAAATGAAAGAAGAAAAACTTCAATAAGAGCTGATAGCGAGAACTGATCCAGTCGTGTCTTCAAATGACACTCCAGTTTGGGATCAATAAATAACTTGAGGAAAAATCTTTTTTCTTTCTCTCTCTGCATTTAATCCCCTTAAACGAGACAGGAAGAAGCATCGGCAACCCAGTTTACAAATGCATGTTTCCACCTCTGATGTCTGTTTAGTATAACTGATGCATAAAAATAGCACTCAGATGTATAAAGAGCAGTAAATGCACCATTCAAAGGAAAGCTGCACTTGCTACCATAGAGCATTCTCTCCAACTCCGGCTGTAAATTAGAGTGGAATTAAAGCGAGCGCAGAGAGAGAGAGAGAAGAGGGAAAAAGCTGTGAGGCTGAAGGGTGGAAGATGAAAAAGAAGGCGGAGTAGGAGGAGATGGAGAAAGAGGAGGAGTGGAGTGATACCATTTAAATTGATTCCACGACCTGGGGGCCTACATCCTGTCACGCTTTCTTACAGCTCCAGTCTTCTGCCAGGGAGCACGTCTGAGTGAGGCCCACGAGTCTTCTCATTCCTTTTCTCTCTACAGGTAGGCATGTTTATCCCAGGGTACTTCACAGCCCCTTCCTTGGCCGTCCCCTTCCCACTCTCTTATCTTGCACGCTGTCACACATATTCAGCTAGCTCACAGAAATGGTGGGTTTCTTCCCATCTCTTCTCTTTATCCTTCCATGTCTTGCCCTTCCCTAGCCTAGTCATCTCAGTGTGCATTTCCCTTTACATCTCCCGCTCCCACTTTTTACTTATTTTTCCCCCCACTCTCTTTTCACTTTCTGTTAATGACTTCTCATCCACGTCTCACATCTTCTCCTCTCTTCAGCCTCCCTTCCTTTCCCCAGCTATCTTTGTTCTTCCTCCTTGCCATATGTCCTCTTTCTCTCTCTCTCTCTGACTCGAGTGCCATTTGATGAGACCTGGATTGAGAGCGGCTGAGTATCGGTGCGCTGCAGCAGTGCACCCAGGAGAGGATGTCAGGGAAAGAGACAGGCCATCTTCACATTAAATATCATCTGACACCTAATCTGCTGCACCACTTGGCCAGGACTCTGCAGTCTATTCACACCTACAGGCCAGTGATCACTCTTTCAATGATGAGGATGTACACATCCTGGACAGGGAGGAACGCTGGTTTGAGCGCGGAGTCAAGGAGGCCATTTATGTGAAAAGAGAAAGACCATCTCTGAATCGAGGAGGGGGCCTCAGGGTACATCTGTCACCATCTTACAA